>JARQOC010000004.1:301835743-301868868 GCA_033576535.1 Allobates femoralis | reverse complement strand
AGTTGAATTTTAATAAATTTGAAACATAAAAGTGTGGGTCAATTATTATTCAACCCTAGGTTTAATATTTTGTGGAATAACCCTTGTTTGCAATTACAGCTAATAATCGTCTTTTATAAGACCTGATCAGGCCGGCACAGGTCTCTGGAGTTATCTTGGCCCACTCCTCCATGCAGATCTTCTCCAAGTTATCTAGGTTCTTTGGGGGTTTCATGTGGACTTTAATCTTGAGCTCCTTCCACAAGTTTCCAATTGGGTTAAGGTCAGGAGACTGACTAGGCCACTCCAACACCTTGATTTTTTCCCTCTTGAACCAGGCCTTGGTTTTCTTGGCTGTGTGCTTTGGGTCGTTGTCTTGTTGGAAGATGAAATTACGACCCATCTTAAGATCCTTGATGGAGGAGCGGAGGTTCTTGGCCAAAATCTCCAGGTAGGCCGTGCTATCCATCTTCCCATGGATGCGGACCAGATGGGCAGGCCCCTTGGCTGAGAAACAGCCCCACAGCATGATGCTGCCACCACCATGCTTGACTGTAGGGATGGTATTCTTGGGGTCGTATGCAGTGCCAACCAGTCTCCAAACGTCACGTGTGTGGTTGGAACCAAAGATCTCGATCTTGGTCTCATCAGACCATAGAACCTTGAACCAGTCTGTCTCAGAGTCCTCCAAGTGATCATGAGCAAACTGTAGACGACCCTTGACATGAAAGTAAAGGTACCTTACGGGCTCGTCTGGAACGGAAACCATTGCGGTGGAGTACGTTACTTATGGTATTGACTGAAACCAATGTCCCCACTGCCATGAGATCTTCCCGGAGCTCCTTCCTTGTTGTCCTTGGGTTAGCCTTGACTCTTCGGACAAGCCTGGCCTCGGCACGGGAGGAAACTTTCAAAGGCTGTCCAGGCCGTGGAAGGCTAACAGTAGTTCCATAAGCCTTCCACTTCCGGATGATGCTCCCAACAGTGGAGACAGGTAGGCCCAACTCCTTGGAAAGGGTTTTGTACCCCTTGCCAGCCTTGTGACCCTCCACAATCTTGTCTCTGATGGCCTTGGAATGCTCCTTTGTCTTTCCCATGTTGACCATGTATGAGTGCTGTTCACAAGTTTGGGGAGGGTCTTAAATAGTCAGAAAAGGCTGGCAAAAGAGATAATTAATCCACACATGTGAAGCTCATTGTTCTTTGTGCCTGAACTACTTCTTAATACTTTAGGGGGACCAAACAGAATGCTGGTGGTTTGAGGGGTTGAATAATAAATGACCCTCTGAATTCACTTTTAACGCTTTATTTTTGGCTGCAGTGCATTTCCCTCTTCCAGGCTGATCTACAGTCCAAATGTCACAATGCCAAGTTAATTCCGCATGTGTCAACCACTAAATCTGCAGGGGGTTGAAGACTACTTGTAGGCACTGTACGAATGGAAAATAAATATAGAAAATAATAAAAACATAAAAAGAAATAATAAAGAAATAATAATAATCCATCAATCCAGATGTAAAATGAATAAAAAAAAAATAATAATAATAATCCACCAATCCAGGTGGAAAATAAATATAAAAATTTATAAAAAAAAATAAATCAAAAAATAAGAAGAATAATAATCCACCAATCCGAATGGAAAATACATATAAAAAATAATAAAACAACAAAAAAGAAATAATAATCCACTAATCCAACAATACGAATGGAAAATAAATATAAAATAAATTAGTAATAATAATAATAATAATAAAACTTTATTTGTATAGCGCCAACATATTCCGCAGCGCTTTACAGTACAATGGTACATATAAGAAAAATATACGGTACAGAAAGGTAATGTAGAACAGTAGTTACATACAATAAACATGGAATCAACTCAGGAAATACAATAAAAAGGTAAAAAATGAAGGTGACCCTGCTCGAAGGAGCTTACAATCTGAGACGGGATGGGAACACGAAGTACAGGGGCTTATAACAATGAATATCTTATGTTTAGGTGACTACTGTTAGGGAGAAGGATAGGCCGCCCTGAAGAGGTGTGTTTTTAGGGAGCGTCTGAAGCTATGCAAGTTGTGGATGGTCCTAATTTCTTGGGGTAGAGCATTCCAGAGTTTTGGTGCAAGCTCGAGAGAAGTCTTGGAGTCGGGAATGGGAGGTTCGGATTAATGCCGATGTTAGTCTGAGGTCGCGTTCAGAGCGAAGGGGACGGGTGGGGTGGTAGACAGAGATGAGGGTGGAGAGGTAAGGAGGTGCCGCACCATGAATAGCTTTGTGGGTGACAACAAGCAATTTGAATTGGATTCTATAGTGTATGGGCAGCCAATGTAGTGACTGGCACAGAGCAGAAACATCTGAGTAACGGTTTGCTAAATAGGTGATCCTGGCTGCTGCATTGAGGATAGACTGGAGAGGGGAAAGCTTACTGTGGGGGAGGCCAGCTAATAAAGAATTACAGTAAATTATTATTAGTAGTAAAAAAAGAATAAAAAAGTAATAATAATAATAACAATAACAACAACAGATAGAAGCCCTGGGCCTGCTGGGACTTGTAGTTCTGTAATTGATAAAAGCTCTGGGCCTGCTGGGGCTTGTAGTTCTGTAACAGATAGAAGCCCGGAGCCTGCTGGTGCTTGTAGTTCTGTAACAGATAGAAGCCCTGGGCCTGCTGGGGCTTGTAGTTCTGTAACACATAGAAGCCCTGGGCCTGCTGGGACTGATAGCTCTGGAACAAATAGAAGCCCGGGGTACACTGGGACTTGTAGTTCTGTAACAGATATAAGCCCTGGGCATGCTGGGACTTGTATTTCTGTAACAGATATAAGCCCTGGGCCTGCTGGGACTTGTAGTTCTGTAACAGATAGAAGCTCTGGGCCTGCTGGGGCTTGTAGTTCTGTAACAGATAGATGCCCTGGGCCTGCTGGGGCTTGTAGTTCTGTAACAGATAGAAGCTCTGGGCCTGCTGGGGCTTGTAGTTCTGTAACAGAAGCCCTGGGCCTGCTGGGGCTTGTAGTTCTGTAACAGATAGAAGCCCTGGGCTTGCTGGGACTTGTAGTTCTGTAACTGATAGAATCTCTGGGCTTGATGGGGCTTGTAGTTCTGTAACAGATAGAAGCCCTGGGCACGCTGGACTTTGTAGTTCTGTAACAGATAGAAGCCCTGGGCACGCTGGACTTTGTAGTTCTGTAACAGATAGAAGCCCTGGGCATGCTGGGACTTGTAGTTCTGCAACAGATAGAAGCCCTGGACCTGCTGGGGCTTGTAGTTCTGTACAGATAGAAGCCCTGGGCCTGCTGGGGCTTGTAGTTCTATCACAGATAGAAGCTCTGGGCCTGCTGGGGCTTGTAGTTCTGTAAAGGTACCTTTACACGCAGCAACTTTTCTAGGAATTTCACTGGCAACTTACTGGTTGCAGTGAAATCATGGACACATTGTTCCATTTGTACACAGCAACAAGATAGAACCATGTGTCCATGATTTCACTGCAATCAGTAAGTTGCCAGTGAAATTCCTAGAAAAGTTGCCACGTGTAAAGGTACCCTGACATATAGAAGCTCTTGGCCTGCTGTGGCTTGTAGTTCTGTAACAGATAGAAGCCCTGGGCACACTGGGGCGTGTAGTTCTGTAACAGATAGAAGCCCTGGACCTGCTGGGACTTGTAGTGCTGTAACAGATAGAAGCCCTGGGCCTGCTGGGACTTGTAGTTCTGTAACAGATAGAAGCCCTGGGCTTGCTGGGGCTTGTAGTTCTGTAACTGATAGAATCTCTGGGCTTGATGGGGCTTGTAGTTCTGTAACAGATAGAAGCCCTGGGCCTGCTGGGGCATGTAGTTCTGTAACAGATAGAAGCCCTGGACCTGCTGGGACTTGTAGTGCTGTAACAGATAGAAGCCCTGGGCCTGCTGGGACTTGTAGTTCTGTAACAGATAGAAGCCCTGGGCCTGCTGGGACTTGTAGGTCTGTAGCAGATAGAGGCCCTGGGCACACTGGGGCTTGTAGTTCTGTAACTGATAGAATCTCTGGGCTTGATGGGGCTTGTAGTTCTGTAACAGATAGAAGCCCTGGGCACGCTGGACTTTGTAGTTCTGTAACAGATAGAAGCCCTGGGCATGCTGGGACTTGTAGGTCTGTAGCAGATAGAGGCCCTGGGGCTGCTGGGACTTGTAGTCCTGTACAGATAGAAGCCCTGGGCCTGCTGGGACTTGTAGTCCTGTAACAGATAGAAGTCCTGGGCCTGCTGGGGCTTGTAGTTCTGTAAAGGTACCTTTACACGCGGCAACATTTCTAGGAATTTCACTGGCAACTTACTGGTTGCAGTGAAATCATGGAGACATTGTTCCATTTGTACACAGCAACAAGATAGAACAATGTGTCCATGATTTCACTGCAACCAGTAAGTTGCCAGTGAAATTCCTAGAAAAGTTGCCACGTGTAAAGGTACCCTAACAGATAGAAGCCCTGGGCCCGCTGGGACTTGTAGTTCTGTAACAGATAGAAGACCTGGGCCTGCTGGGGCTTGTAGTTCTGTAACAGATAGAAGCCCTGGGCCTGCTGGGGCTTGTAGTTCTGTAACAGATAGAAGCCCTGGGCCTGCTGGGGCTTGTAGTTCTGTAACAGATAGAAGCCCTGGGCCTGCTGGGGCTTGTAGTTCTGTAACAGATAGATGCCCTGGGCCTGCTGGGGCTTGTAGTTCTGTAACAGATGCAAGTCCTGGGCCTGCTGGGGCTTGTAGTTCTGTAACAGATATAAGCACTGGGCCTGCTGGGACTTGTAGTTCGGTAACAGATAGAAGCCCTGGCTCGTTGTGACTTGTAGTTCTCAAACAATAATTTGTAGACATGGGCCTGCAGGTACACTTGTAGTCCATCTGAGCTGTAGAGCACTGCTGTATCTGTCGAGCCCACTGGGACGGGGTACTCGGTACCGGACCAGGTTTGCTGCTGGGGGATGTCACGGAAGGCCTGGTCTGGACCGTTTCCCGGGCCCTGGCAATAATAAGGGGAGTATGTACAGGGGATATAGTTTGTCGTGATGCCACCCACAGTGTGTGGTCAATATTGGGACCACCGCTGCTGCAGAACCTCCGGGGTGATGTTAGGCAGCTTAGATGGTACTGCTCTCCTTAGGTAGAGGCGAGGTCCCCGGGGCAGTGATTGTTATAGTCTATTGTGGATGTGATAAGAGGTGGATAGTTGAGACAGGTTAAGGAACACACACTCACGTTTCTGTAGTTTCCAAAGCTTTACTGCGATGTTGTTGCAGGTTATAGTCCACGGAGTCTGTACTGGGGCCGGGTTGCTCCCACCCTGTCCGGGTCCTCAGCTTCCTCGTACTGCGCTGAGTGTGTGTGTGTCCCTGCTGCTGCTTCTAGCTGAGCTGCTGGCACTGTCTCACTCTTTCTCTCTCTCTGCTGGTACCACTTGGCTAGGCAACTTGAGTCTTCTATGTGGTGCTGACCCTGCCGGATTCACTGTGCTGTGTGTGTCAGTCACAGTGTCGGATTCGGTGTCCGTTCTGTGCGCTTCTCTGGGGTGAGTGGTGATGGCACTCAAGCTCCCAGATGTGTTTCTCTGTCCTTTAGTTCTCCTCTCCTCAGACCCTAACTAGGCCTGGAATCGTGAGCAGACTGTAGAGAAACTTGGCACAGCTTCTTTGACACTACAGCCTCTCTCAGTTCTCCCAGGGACTGAACTCCTCTAGAGCTCTCCTCTAGACTAGACTCGACTAACTACTTCCTGTGGACCTGGAGTATATAAGAGAGCTGGTTGAGCTCCCCCTCCTGGCCCAGAGGTGCTAGTGTAGGTCAGTGTGTTGTGGGGAGGGAACCCATGTGATGTTACTGTGGCACATTAACTCCTGGGATGCCACATATCCAGCTGGGGGAGGACCCTGCCCTTTGCCATATACAGGACTCCTCTCCACCCACCAAGGAGCACCATCTTACATACATTACACATACACCCAGGTGTACATGTCGAGCCTACTGGGACGAGGTACTCGGCACCGGACCGGGGTTGCTACTGGGAAATGTCACGGAAGTCCTGGTCTGGACCGTGTCCCGGGCCCTGGCAAATAGAAGAGGAATATTTACAGGAGATTAATAGTTTGTCGTGACGCCACCCACGGCTTGTGGTCAATAGTGGGACCACCGCTGCTGCAGAACCTCCGGGGATGATGTTATGGCAGCTGAAGTTAGAATAGTTCTCCGCAGGTAGAACTTGGTTCCCCGGGGCAGTGAGGATAAAGTCAATGGTGTAGTGTGCAGACTTGTGAGGAGTGCCGTTCACTTATTGTCCTGATGCTGCAGAATTCTTCCTTCAGGGTTCAGAGCTGACAGGCTGTGACTCTGCAGGTTGTAGTCCTCAGCAGACCTGTTAGAGGGAATCATGCACAGCAATACAGTTCTGTCTCAATCAGGCAAGGGAGTTAGAGGCAGGGTTCCCTGTGTTTACTTCTCAGTTTTCTCAGCATAACAGCTCAGTCACAGTTCAAGTTACAGTTTACAGCACAAGTCTTACACGGGTACTACTCTCCCCTCCGGGTTCCTTTACTCCCTGCAGCCAGGTTGTTCCTCTCTGTGTCCCCTCACTCTTTCTCTGTCCTTTCCAGGCTTTTACTCTCTCTTTTACTTGGTGTGTGTGTCTCTGGACGGTATGGTGGTGGCTCGGACCCCTATGGGCCCTCCAGGTTGCCACTGAGCTGCCTGTCCTTTGGGGTGGGAACTCTAACGTAAAGCTGGAGTTCCCCGTCGATTAATCTGGGGATACCGGGTAGATCGTCTATCCCCTTCATAGCCGACACTCTGCCTCTAGCTTAGCCTCCAATAGTCCTGCTGTGCTAGGCTTTATCAGGCTCCTTCTAACCGTGTACTTTGGGGTCAATAGGAGGGCTACTCCGCCTGCAGTCTGCCATCTCAGCCGTGTTTCTAGGACCCAGTACTACTGGTCCTCTCGTCCCTCAGACTCCTGGGGTGCTGGCTCCGGATGGGCTTTCTCTCTGTGGCTCACACTGGCTCTCCAGATTCTGCGCTCCTTCCACCCCACTTTTCCAGGACATGTGCTTCTTGTCTTTTCATCTCAGCCTACACCGGCCTACTGACTCCTTCCTCCTACCCTTCTCTATATCTACCCTCTGTCACCTGACCTACTTGCTGGCCCACCCACTGTCTCTAAACCCACCACCCCTTGCCCGCCTAGAGTCCCGGGCTCCGGGTTGGGTGCTGACCTCTAGTGGTATGTGGGATGTCTGTGAGGGTGTTGTGGTGCAACTGTCTTTCCTCCTACCTGGCTGCAGTTCCCTATGTGGCCTCCTGGTCATAGGGGCGCCACATACATCACATACATACATGATACATACACCCAGGAGCACATGACACACACATCACACTCACACATGATATCTGTGTCACACACACATATATATATACTCACTCTCTTCTTCTTCATCATCATCATCATGTACCCAGTGAGGGAGGCCTGTAGTTGGAATCAGCAGAAGATGCATTCCTGTACACACATTCTGGAGGCTCCTGTCAGCCCCCTCCTCCCCCCCCCTTGCCTGCTCCCGACTGCCGAGATGGTGGTCACATTACAGGAGGAGGGGTGCTCCGCTCCCGTGGCTGCTCACTTCACTCCCCTCTCCTTATGCTTGTCTGCCAGCTCCTGTCTCCCCCCCCCCCGGCTCCGCCCACCCAATTGATTGTGTGCAGGATAGATGATTCCTCGGCCATAGATGGGGCCGAAGAAGGGACCAGAGGAGCAGCTGAGGAGGCGCACCATTATAGCAGTGGAGCCATGGCCTTGTCCCCCGGTAACCAGGCATAGTCTATAGTCCCTCTCCTCCAGCGGCCCCGCCTCCTTTCTGTTAAACAGCGAGGTGCTCAGCTCAGTGACGTGCACTTCCTGGTCAGGAAGGGAGTGGGCAGCCAGCAGATCCCACACACGGGTACTCGGCAGTGGTGGTAGCGCTCACGTAGCTCAGGGGCCCCCTGGCCGGGGGGGGCGGGCCTCCTTGCTCCAAGTGGCCAGCATGCCCGGGCCCCCCCTGCCCCTGTCCAATGGCCACACCCCTGCAGTCAGGCCCTGGACTCCTCACTGCAGTAAGGGCTGTAACCCCCTGATGGCGGCCCTGATTACAATGATGCATTGCCATAGCAGGCACACCGATATAAGGAGGGGGAACCCTAAAGATAACACAGAGTGTGGCCCTGGTCTCTACCTTATTACACCAATATAAACTGCCGGCTAGAGATCAGGAAGTGGGATGATGTGGGAGCCAGGAAATATGAGTAGAATGTTTTTTTTTTTTTTAATGCATTAGAGACAGAACAGGGACTACATATACCAGGAAGGGGCCAGGATGGAAGACAATTATACCAGGATGGACCCAAGATTAGAGATGAGTAAATTTTTACCGAATATGTTTCAAATACGGAAAGAACATTGATGATTCCATTCATGATCAGAAATCTGAGCAATTTACTAAAAAATGGGTATTGTTCAGGAAAAAAGTTCAAAACTTAAAAGACCCTAAAACTATCCCTGATTGTTTGGGGTTAAATCACTAGCTGTTAGACCCGCTGACTGGGAACAACACCTAACCATATAGTTAGGAGTGTTCCCAGCCATCGGGTCTACCGTTTTCTTTCAACCTGTAGAATTTTTTTGAGCTTTAAAATAATTTTTTAAGCTTACACGAGTTTGCAGGTGTGTTTCACACCTGCTGGGTGTAAATTTTAGAAACATTGCCAGATATGGCAGCAGCTCTGAAGTCCAGGAATCTTTCAATGTCCTTTAACAATCTGTGTAACAGAGCTTAATATTTTTTTTTACATTTTTTGGAATTTTTTAATTAATGATTTTATTTATTTTTTAAATTATTGTTTTTTTTGGAGACCAAACCCTTGTTATTGTAGAGGGTCAGCAGTGAGACATTTCTTCTACATTTATGTAAAAGCAATTACCGTATATACTCGTGTATAAGCCGACCCGTGTATAAGCCGACCCCCCTACTTTTGCCCCCAAAACCTGTGAAAACCTATTGACTCGTGTATAAGCCAAGGGTGGACCCCAGCACAGGTGTACAGCCCCCAGCAGTGTGGTATACAGGCCCCCCAATGGTAGTATACAGCAGCCTCCCCAGTGGCATATACAGCAACCCCAGTGGTATACAGCAGCCTCCCCAGTGGTATATACAGACCCCACCAGTATATACAGCAGCCCCAGTGGTATATACAGCAGCCCCAGTGGTATATACAGCAGCCCCAGTGGTATATACAGCAGCCCCAGTGGTATACAGGCCTTGGCAGTATATACAGCAGCCCCCAGGGGTTATACAGCACCCCCCAGGGGTTATACAGCACCCCCCAGGGGTTATACAGCGGCCCCCAGGGGCACCCAGCGGCCCCCTGGGGGTACCCAGCAGCCCTCAGGGGGTACCCAGCAGCCCCCTGGGGGTACCAACAGCCCCCTGGGGGTACCAACAGCCTCCAGGGGTACCCAGCAGCCCCCTGGGGGTACCAACAGCCCCCTGGGGGTACCAACAGCCCCCAGGGGGTACCCAGCAGCCCCCTGGGGGTACCAACAGCCCCCTGGGGGTACCCAGCAGCCCCCTGGGGGTACCAACAGCCCCCTGGGGGTACCAACAGCCCCCTGGGGGTACCCAGCAGCCCCCAGGGGGTACCCAACAGCCCCCTGGGGGTACCAACAGCCCCCTGGGGGTACCCAGCAGCCCCCAGGGGGTACCCAGCAGCCCCCTGGGGGTACCAACATCCCCCTGGGGGTACCAACAGCCCCCAGGGGGTACCAACAGCCCCCAGGGGGTACCCAGCAGCCCCCTGGGGGTACCAACAGCCCCCAAAAGCTGGCACTGTCCCCCCTTGTAAGGGCCCCCCCCCGCTGCTTATACATTACCATCCCGGAGTTCTGATCGGCGCCGCTCCTCGGTGCTTCTTCTTCATCCTCCCGTCCTCGCTGGCTGCATCCGGGATCTCCGGCCGTCGCGCGATGACGTCATATCGCTGCGACAGCCAGAGATCCCAGATGCAGCCAGCAAGGACGGGAGGATGAAGAAGAAGCGCCGAGGAGCGGCGCCGATCAGAACACCGGGATGGTAATGTATAAGCAGCGGGGGGGGGGCCCTTACAAGGGGGGACAGTGCCAGCTTTTGGGGGGCTATATGCACTGCTTCCCCCTGCCGCTGATTGACAGGGGGAAGCAGTGCATATATAATGAGCGGCCCCACGTGACAGGGCCGCTCATACAGCAGCCTCCCCCCGCCTTCTCCAGCCTCCACAGCCCCCACCACAGCAGGTGGTACCGTATAGACCCGTGTATAAGCCGAGGGGGGGACTTTTCAGCCCAAATTTTGGGCTGAAAAACTCGGCTTATACACGAGTATATACGGTAATATAAAAATATCATATGGTCATTATGTACTTCATATACATGTTCTTATAGGTCTGTTCACACTCATAAACACCATACTAATGGATAGTGCTTCTTGAGAATGAGTAATCACTTTATTTAATTTCATTCCATTCGTTTCGAACACAGATTTTTGACATGTGCTCAAGAGTGTTATATGTATGATAAATATTTGAACTTTTGCGTGAATTGCTGCCCACTAGCCTTATTCAGCATTCCAGATGAATTGGTGATGAGCTGAATAAACTATTTATTTTCCATATTTCTCCTCCATATATGTCAGGGTCAATAATCACTCCACCCAAACACAAGCTGAGGTGTTACCTGTGGAATGGGGGGTGGGATTTGTAAGTCCGGTGCCTTCTGCAGCCCACCCAATGGAGGGGATAATGAGGAGCTAGACAAGAAGATTGTGCAAACAATAATATCCTGTAAGCGATTGTGTCTTAGCAGTATTCAGTTTGGCTACATGATAATGATGGATCCACAGCAAGATATTCCTGCTCTGAAGGATGTCATCCTCCTCACCGCCCCTGAGGCAGAGGGGCTTCAGGACAGAACTGGGGCAGACCGCACAGGACAAATATGTCACCTGGAGCTCCACCATGCTACCCGCATTTGGCCTCATATGCAGCAAGGTTTGGATCCAGCGCTGTGCACTGATGCCATGGTGGTCCGTAAGAGCTCACAGTCAGGAGGTTATCCATTCCCATGCCAGCCAGGAGCAGTAGATGTCAAGCTCAGGAGCATCTTGCAGCATGCCTGGCATTATTACACCTGCATCCAATGGCACAGCTGCTGGATCGGCAAATCTAGGAGCATGATGAGGAGGATGAGGAAGAGGAGGGAATAGATGCAAAAGGCCCTGGTTCACAGCCTTGTGTATTACTACTGAAATAGGCTTTGGACTGAGAGAATGTCATGTGTGGTTCCCTTCCCCCTCCAAGCAACTTTCCTATATGGCATAAAATACCCCGGCCTGTCTCCTTTCTTGAAAAGATTCAACTCACAGATACCAACACCCGAGAGTGGTTGCATGGGATGAGGAAAAAGCAAATATGCTAAATGACTTTTTTTCAACAGTATTTACACAAGATAATCCCATGACAGACAATATGATCAGTGATAAGAAAAATTCTCAATTAAACGTCACCTGCTTAACCCAAGAGGAAGTACGGCATCGTCTAAAAATCACTAAAATTGACAAATCCCCGGGCCCAGATGGGATACACCCCAGAGTGCTGCAGGAATTAAGTACTGTCATAGATAGACCATTATTTTTAATATTTAAAGATTCCATAATAACAGGGTCTGTACCACAGGACTGGCGTATAGCAAATGTGGTGCCAATATTCAAAAAGGGGACAAAAACTGAACTTGGAAATTATAGGCCAGTAAGCTTAACCTCTACTGTGGGTAAAATCCTAGAGGGTTTTCTAAGAGATGCTATACTGGAGTATCTGAAGAAAAATAACCTCATGACCCATTATCAACATGGTTTTACGAGGGACCGTTCCTGTCAAACTAATCTAATAAGCTTCTATGAAGAAGTAGGTTCTGGACTGGACCAAGGAAATGCAGTGGATGTGGTGTATATGGACTTTTCAAAAGCTTTTGATACGGTGCCACACAAAAGGTTGATACATAAAATGAGGGCAATGGGGATAGGGGAAAATATGTGTAAGTGGGTTAAGAACTGGCTTAGTGATAGGAAACAAAGGGTGGTTATTAATGGAACACACTCAGAATGGGTCACAGTTAACAGTGGGGTACCACAGGGGTCAGTGTTGGGCCCGCTTCTATTTAATATATTTATTAATGACCTTGTAGGGGGCATACAGAGTAGAATCTCAATATTTGCAGATGACACTAAACTCTGCAGGGTAATCAATACAGAGGAGGACAATTTTATATTACAGGAGGATTTATGTAAACTAGAAGCTTGGGCTGCTAAATGGCAAATGCGCTTTAATGGGGATAAATGTAAAGTCATGCACTTGGGCAGAGGAAACAAAAGGTATAATTATGTGCTTAATTGTAAAACACTGGGCAAAACTGTCACTGAAAAAGACCTGGGTGTATGGGTAGATGACAAACTCACATTTAGTGGCCAGTGTCAGGCAGCTGCTGCAAAGGCAAATAAAATAATGGGATGTATTAAAAGAGGCATAGATGCTCATGAGGAGAACATAATTTTACCTCTATACAAGTCACTAGTGCGACCACACTTAGAATACTGTGTACAATTCTGGTCTCCGGTGATATAGAAAGACATAGCTGAACTAGAGCGGGTCCAGAGAAGAGCGACAAAAGTTATTAGAGGACTAAGGGGTCTGCAATACCAAGACAGGTTATTAAACTTGGGGTTATTTAGCTTGGAAAAACGAAGGCTTAGGGGTGATCTTATATTAATGTATAAATATATGAGGGGACAGTACAGAGACCTTTCTAATGATCTCTTTACTCTTAGGCCTGAGACTGGGACAAGGGGGCATCCTCTACGTCTGGAGGGAAGAAGGTTTAATCATAATCACAGACGCGGATTCTTTACTGTAAGAGCAGTGAGACTATGGAACTCTTTGCCACATGATGTTGTAATGAGTGAGTCACTACTAACATTTAAGAAGGGCCTGGATGCCTTTCTTGAAAACTATAATATTACCAGTTATATATACTAGATTCTTTGATAGGGCGTTGATCCAGGGAATTAGTCTGATTGCCGTATCTGGAGTCAGGAAGGAATTTTTTCCCCCAATGTGGAGATTAGTGTTGCCACATGGGTTTTTTTTTGCCTTCCTCTGGATCAACATGTTAGGCTATGGGTTGAACTAGATGGACTTAAAGTCTTCCTTCAACCTTAAAAACTATGTTACTATGTTACTATGTAAAGGCCTAATAGCCCTGTCACACGTGTCAATGTCGCCCGCGATGTCGATCAGACGTCACAGATTATCCGCCGATTTTATGACGCATGAGCGACATCGTCGCGTGTGACATGTAGGTGCAACCAGCAATTTTTCGCTTGATCGCTGATTGCAGGTTTACTAGCCTGCCCGAAAACCTGGCAATGATCGCTCAGTAAAGCTTGTGCATCGCTCTGTGTGACACCTGGTCAGCGATGAAATTTGTTCACTCAGCGATTCTTGAAAGATTGACATGGGCGGACCTTGGCGATTTCCCGGCCTCGCCTCCTCTGCACTGATTGGAGGAATTTTAAACTAGAGAATAGTGCCGTGTCAATATGACCTAATTCTGACAGCCCAATAGAACACCGGCTCATATACCGATATTCAGGACATGCACATTGCACGCCCGAACGACGTCTGCACTGTACTAGATGCAGCAATGATTTTAATTGGTGCTTGTTTTGTGTCGTGTGCGTCCTGTACATCCTGTACTAACTATGCATACATGAATGACGTGTCACAGAGATAGCCCAAATTGAAAGAAAATATCTCTGCTGTGTGACTCGGAACAGCGACAAAAAATTAACGCTCGCGTGGTTGCGAAGTCGCTGAATCGCCGGATCCTTGGTATCACAAATTGACACGTGTAAACATGTAACCAGCGATAATCGCGCAACATCTGAGCGGCAGCTAGTCCGAGGCGTCAGAACGACATCGCGGGCGACATCGACACGTGTGACCATACCATAAGGCCAATGACTTTGATGACTAATGTACCTGAGGCATGATGGTGACATTTATCCAGCAGAAGGGGTTTGGCTTCATAGCTGAAGAAGGTACTGTCATCAATGCTTCATCAACCAGTCTATCCTGCTGTGTGATCATATTGCCAAAAGACTCTGCATACTCTATGATAGAGAGGAGGTCACCTTCATGAAGGTGAAATGCATCAAGGGGTTGTTCAAGCTTGGCGTAAGTCGGATTGTCACTGTTGCACCCCAGGGTTCATGTGCCACAGTACCACCACAAAGGGTTAACTCCCCACACAACCCACAACACTACACTAGTGCCTCCAGGCCAGAAGGGAGATCTAAAGCAGCTTACCTATATATTCTTGTGTGGAGAGGAAGTGGCAGTTAGTTCAGTGCAGGGCAGCACTGAGGGAAGAAAGGACCTGGGTATAAAAGAGTTGTGTTAGGCTCACCCCACAGTCCACTGTCCAGTTCCAGGCCAAGCCAGGGTCTGAGGAAAAGGAGAAGCAGAGGAACACACCCGGGACATCGAGTTACCCTAAACTCACCCCGGAGGAGCGCACAGAACGGATACCAGATCCGATGCTGTGCCTGGCACAAACAGCACAGTGAATACCGGATGAGTGAAGATCCCACATCTTCACTGTACCACAGCGAAGCAACATGGCGGGGTCAGGAACATAAAGATAAAACTCAAGTTGCCTAGCAAGTTAGTACCTGTGAGGGAAGACAGGGCCGGCAGCCTAGCTAAAGCGGCAGCAGGGCCACACACACACAGTGCAGGAGTAGGAAGAAAAGGACCCGGACAGGGTGGAAAGTAACCTGGCCCCGGTACAGACTCCGTGGACAGTACTCTGCTGAATGTCATTTACAGTAAAGACTCGGAAAACTACAAAACCGTGAGTCTGTGTAATCCTTGCGCTTGAGCCCTACTCTCCCTGACAAATTGTTATCATCATTACTGACCCGGGGAACCAGGCTCTGCCCACGGAGAGCCATCAGATCACAAGCTGCCATCCATCATCCCTGGAGGTTCTGCAGCAGCAGTGGTCATTCTGACCACATACCACGGGTGCCGTCATGACTCTATCCCCTGTAAATAACCCCCAACCTTTATTGTGGGCTCGGGACATGGTCCGGAGCAAGACCGCCGTGATAACCCCCATGATACCCCGGTCCGGAACCGAGTGCCCCGTCCCATTGGGCTCCACATCACCACTGTCGATTTTGAAAACTGGCAGCAAGAGGCTGACCTGTAGAGAATGTTGTGTCAGATGGAGGCCAGGTCTCTTTTAGTTAGCGAGTAAGCTGAACACAAACCCACAAGGGCCATTGATCCTGAGGGGCCTGTCAGTGTTGCCCAAGTTCCTCTCATCTCTACTAGAGTAGATGGTCATTCCATAATTCCTTCATCCTTTTCTCCAGTGGTGGCCATGATAGGGTGTGCTGGAGAGCAGGTAGTGGTGAAGAATACCCATGGAGGAGTAACCCCTGTGACCCCCAGGACCGTCCGGCAGCAGAGTGCTATATGGAATGGCGATCTTCATTCCAAGCAGCAATGAGAAAGCTCGAAGAGAGTTCTTACTCCAACATCCCTAAAAAAAGACATGTTGTTGGGTCGCTGATCTGTCCTTTAGTGTGCATTTTGTCCGGAGAACAATTTAGGACAGCCAATATGATGATGTCATGTGTTTGGAAGCTTCTGTTTAATTGCAACATCTCAGTTAATTAGAGACACACCTGTAGATGTATTTCAATGCACACCAGAAACACACTGCTTCTTTGTGTATGCTTCATAGGAAAGTTAAAAAAGTCAGCTAAGATATCAGGAAGAGAATTGTGGACTTGTACAAGTCTGGTTCATGCTTGGGTACAATTTCCAGATACCTGAAGGTGCCTCGTTCATCTGTAAAAACAATTATACGCAAGTACAAACAAGATGTCAATGTCTAACCATCATATCACTCAAGAGTAGACGGGTTATATGTCCCAGAGATGAACGTGCTGTGGTCCGACATGTGCATATCAACCTAAGAACAAAAGCAAAGACCTTGTGAAGATGATGGCGGAAGCTGATAACAATGTTTTCAATTATTTATTTATTTTTACAGTAATATGACTTCAGTTTGCTTGTCATACTGGCAAGCAATCACAGATCTCGCCAGAGAGATTGGACGGGGCTAAGTCTGTCTTTAACCAATCAGGGGATGTGGAAGAAATGCTTATGTTTGAAATTCATGAATGGGCACGGAAGCATGATGACAGCAACACTGAAGTTTGCTAAGTAATAATATAGGAAGATAATGTCTGTGCCAAAACAGCAGGGCTCCACTGTAAAATAGTTTGAGCTTTGTTTGGCAACTTTTAGGTTTCTATGAAGGTGGTTTCTAGGCCTTGACTTTGCCTCCCATCAATTTGAATGGGGTTCAGAAGTTCAGCCAACTGTTCGCTGATCTATTTGTCAAACATATGCTCTTCAGCGAACAGAACCTGAACTTCAAAAGGTTCACTCAGTGAATCAGGAAGTTAATGAGCAACCCCGAAAGTACAAGCGGTAAGTATGAACTGATGTTTAATCACTATTTTGTTTACTTTTACAACTCCTCACCGAACTCAAACCCAAACTGTAACATGTACTTCTCAGGGAAGCCTGTATTCGGGGTCTGTGCCCAAACACAAAGTGTTTGGTCCGGACCCCAAACTTAACAATTCGGGTTCACCCATCCCTGTTCAAAACCTCACCACAGTCTGCAATTGTTCTATTGCCACTTCACATCCAGCAAAGCTTTTCAAATCCCCAACCTCCCATCTTCTTCTCCATTAGGCTGGAGTCACACTGGGCAAGGGACATGAGAGAGACTCGCACAAGTCTCGCATACATCACCTGGCATGGTCTCCGGTTCTCTGGAGATGAGTGTGCACCTGCATATAATTCTATGTGGATGCATGCTCATGTCCAGAGGGTGGGCTGCTGTGAGAGGTGATGCATACGAAAGCCTCTCGTATGTCCTTCGAGAGCATGCTTCTAGCACAGTGTGACTCCAGGCTTACCCTGTAGATTGTAAGATCGTAAAATCCAGTTGCTCTCCCCCTTCTGTACCAAACTGTCACAGTTTGTTCACTAGTGTTGAGAGAACTTTTCTGAATAAGGTTCACCAATTTTAAATTTGGCACGAACCTGGCTGATTCGGATTCAAGATCCAAAAACCGAACACTTTGATAAAAAGTTGTCAAATTCAGCTTTGTTTGATAACTGTTCGAAAACTTAAAATGGCCCTAAGATATTCTTTGAAGGTTTAAGGCCAAAATGGTTGCCAGAAAATCCGATGGCTGAGAACTCTGGTAACCTATATACTACCTGAGTTCACAGCCAGCAGGTCTACCAGTAGCTTTTTACAGGTGAATTTAATGGAGCTTTAAAAGAAAGTTTTCAATCTTCCTCTTGTTTCCAGGTGTTGAGAGACACCTGAAGACTGTGAACCTTTGGAAAAGTGCCAGATGTGCCAGCAGCTGAAAACACCAGGAACCTGTGGCCTGCAGGCTGCAGCTGTCTGCTTTACCATAGGTGATGATCAAAAATAGGGGGGACCCCATGTGTTTTTTTAAAGTACGATAATTATTTATCTTTTTGCTAAATACAAGAATAAACACCCTTTAGTGGCACATGAAAGGCATTAAATGGTGCAAGTGTACAATATGTGGGGAAATGGGAAATTATATAGACATTTGACATGTATATTTTTATTATTTTTATTTATATATGTATTTACCAATCTATTTTTTCCATCTATTTATTTCCATATACAGTCATGGCCAAAAGTATTGACACCCCTGCAATTCTGTCAGATAATACTCAGTTTCTTCCTGAAAATGATTGCAATCACAAATTCTTTGGTATTATTATCTTCATTTAATTTGTCTTCAATGAATAAACACAAAAGAGAATGAAGCAAAAAGCAAAACATTGATCATTTCACACAAAACTCCAAAAATGGGCCAGACAAAAGTATTGGTACCCTCAGCCTAATACTTGGTTGCACAGCCTTTAGCCAAAATAACTGCTATCAACCGCTTCCGGTACCCATCAATGAGTTTCTTAGGGTATGTGCCCACTGGACGGTTCTGCATCTTTGCAGACCGTCAGAAAACCGGTTGAGAATTGCAGAAACTGAGTTTTCTGACCTCAGCAGTGTCCATCGTTTTTTGAGCGTTTTTTGAGCGGTTTTATAGCGTTTGTACAGCGTTTTATCGGCGGTTTTCTGGCGGTTTTTCTTAGCGGTTTAAAGACTGTTTTTTGTGCACTTGTAAGCTGGAACCGCTGGAAAAACGCTCAAAAGAATTCACCTGCTCTATCTTTGAAAACCGGTGGAAAACCGGTGAAGAAAGTGGAAAGGAGACAAAAAAAAACGTTCTAATGTACACAGCGTTTTCTAAAATCCATTGACTAGCATGTTAAGCCAACCGCTGGTTAGGATTAACATAAATTTACATAAAACTCAGCGGAAAACGCCGACGGAAAACGCTAAAAAACAGCCCATAAAACTTCCAGTGGGCACATACCCTTACAATGCTCTGCTGGAATTTTAGGAATTCTTATTTGGCAAACTGCTCCAGGTCTCTGATATTTGAAGGGTGCCTTCTCCAAACTGCCATTTTTAGATCTCTCCACAGGTGTTCTATGGGATTCAGGTCTGGATTCATTGCTGGCCACCTTAGAAGTCTCCAGTGCTTTCTCTCAAACCATTTTCTAGTGCTTTTTGAAGTGTGTTTTGGGTCATTGTCTTGCTGGAAGACCCATGACCTCTGAGGGAGACCCAGCTTTCTCATACTGGGCCCTTCATTATGCTGCAAAATTTGTTGGTAGTCTTCAGACTTCATAATGCCATGCACACAGTCAAGCAGTCCAGTGCCAGAGGCAGCAAAGCAACCCCAAAACATCAAGGAACCCCCGCCATGTTTGACTGTAGGGACCGTGTTCTTTTCTTTGAATGCCTCTTTTTTTCTCCTGTAAACTCTATGTTGATGCCTTTACCCAAAAAGAGAGAACATTCTTCCAAAACGTTTTAGGCTTTCTCAGATAAGTTTTGGCAAACTCCATCCTGGCTTTTCTTTGTCTCGGGTAAGAAGTGGGGTCTTCCTGGGTCTCCTACCATACAGTCCCTTTTCATTCAGATGCCGATGCATAGTACAAGTTGACACTGTTGTACCATCGGACTGCAGGGCAGCTTGAACTTGTTTGGATGTTAGTCGAGGTTCTTTATCCAACATCCGCACAATCTTGCGTTGAAATCTCTTGTCAATTTTTCTTTTACGTCCACATCTAGGGAGGTTAGCCACAGTGCCATGGACTTGATGACACTGCGCACGGTAGACACAGGAACATTCAGGTCTTTGGAGATGGACTTGTAGCCTTGAGTTTGCTCATGCTTCCTCACAATTTGGTTTCTCAAGTCCTCAGATAGTTCTTTGGTCTTCTTTCTTTTCTCCGTGCTCAATGTGGTACACACAAGGACACAAGGGAGCGGTTGAGTCAACCTTAATCCATGTCAACTGGCTGCAAGTGTGATTTAGTTATTGCCAACACCTGTTAGGTGCCACAGGTAAATTACAGGTGCTGTTAATTACACAAATTAGAGAAGCATCACTTGATTTTTCTAAGGGTACCAATACTTTTGTCCACCCCCTTTTTATGTTTGGTGTGAAATTATATCCAATTTGGCTTTAGGGCAAATCATTTTGTGTTTTTTCATTGAAGACAAATTAAATGAAGATAATAATACCAAAGAATTTGTGATTGCAATCATTTTCAGGAAGAAACTGAGTATTATCTGACAGAATTGAAGGGGTGTCAATACTTTTGGCCATGACTGTATCTATCCGTTCAACAGCTTGAACCGCTGAAAACTCAAAGAAGCTTAAACTCTCTTGAAGTGATGCTTAAAGGAGATATTAAGGTTCTGGAGTTCACAGCTGGTGGCAAATTTATAGGTTGTGAACTCTTTCCAAAGTTAACAGCCTTGCTGGTGTCTAAACACCTGGAACGTTGAGGAAGCGTAAAAGCTGAATACATAGATTTATAGATGGAAGCCAAAAAGCTGTATAGAGGCCAAACTCCATACATATGTATGTGTGTATATACAGTACAGACCGAAAGTTTGGACACACCTTCTCATTCAAAGAGTTTTCTGTATTTTCATGACTATGAAAATTGTAGATTCACACTGAAGGCATCAAAACTATGAATTAACACATGTGGAATAATATACTTAACAAAAAAGTGTGAAACAACTGAAAATATGTCTTATATTCTAGGTTTCTTCAAAGTAGCCACCTTTTGCTTTGATTACTGCTTCGCACACTCTTGGCATTCTCTTGATGAGCTTCAAAAGGTATTTACCGGAATGGTCTTCCAACAGTCTTGAAGGAGTCATTTTTTTTTCTGAAAAATCCATAAAACAATATAAATAAAAGGGACTGCATCTTTATTAACCCCTGGACAATGGTCGAGGGGTTAATAAAGATGCAGTCCCTTTTTTAGGATTGTTTTATTGATTTTTCAGAAAAAAAATGACGTGGGCTTTGCCGTATTTCTGTAACCAGCCGGATCCAGCAGGCAGCGACGGGCTGCCCCCAACCCCCAGGTGCCTATTTGTACCTGGCCGGACACAAGAATATAGGCGAGCCCCCCTTTTTTATTATTTCATGAATTTCATGAAATAATAAAAAAAAAAATGCGTGGGGATCCATGCAATTTCTATGTCCAGCCAGGTACAGCTAAGCAGCTGGGGGCTGGAATCCGCACCGCAGGGAGGCCCAAGCTTTCTGGGCACCCCCCGCTGCAAATTGCAGCCCGCAGCCGCTTCAGAAGATGGTGCGTTCATTGAAGCGCCATCTTCTGGCGCTGAACCCTGCTCTTCCAGTGGCCCTGGTGCTCGGTGGCTCACTGGGTAATAAAGGGGTTAGGGCCAGCTTTGTATTATCAGCTGGCCCTAAGCCTGAAATTTATGGCGGTCACGCCAATATTAGACATGACCGCCATGAATTTCCAGTAATCAATATAAAAAAAAACACAACACAGAGAAAAATAATTTTATTAGAAATAAAACAGAGACAATTAGGGACTCCATCTTTATTTAAAAAATCCTCTTCCGTCCGACGTAGTCCAAAACGTAATCTCAGCTCTGCTACATCCCTGTGCATAGACACACAGGGATGTAGCAGAGCTGAGAACTGACTAAACAGTCAGGGTTCAACTCAGGTCATTATGACCTGAGCTGAACCCTGCTGTCAGCCCGACTTGCTCTGCTGCCGGAGATTCCCGAGCGGTGACGGAAGTTAATTTATTCACTGCTTCTGTCACCATTCGGGAATCTCCGGAAACAGACGCAGAGAGACTCGGGGAGTGAGTCTGCGGCGGTGGTGGTGGAGGCAGGGGCAAGCAGCCGGCCGGTCCGGCACACTCACACCCCCCCCCCCAAGCCCACCCCTGGTCAGGACTCAGTGGGGGAAGCAGCAGTGAGCAAATTTCACCGCCGGCTTCCCCGCCTGAGTCCCTGCACCTGCTCTCCTCGCCCGGTCCTAACTTAGGATCAGGTGGGGAGGCTGCGGGGGGGGACGGAGGGATGGTGGACTCGCTACTGTGCGAGTAATAGCTTGGAAACTCGCAGAGTACCGAGTCCTGCGATTCCACTATTAGTCGCAGAGTAACGAGTCCTAGCAAGTAGATTCGCCCATCCCTAGTGGCGATCATTACTTTAAGAAATTAAGGCCAGTCAGTCTGAAAAATTGGGAAAATTTTGAAAGTGTCTCCAAGTGCAGTTGCAAAAGCCATTACGTGCTACAAAGAAACTAGCTCACATGAGGACCGTCCCAGGAAAGGAAGACCAAGAGTCACCTCTGCTGCGGAGGATAAGTTCATCCAAGTCACCAGCCTCAGAAATCGCAGGTTAACAGCAGCTCAGATTAGAGACCAGGTCAATGCCACACAGAGTTCTAGCAGCAGACACATCTCTACAACACCTTTTACAAGGAGACTTTGTGCAGCAGGCCTTCATGGTAAAATAGCTGCTAGGAAACCACTGGTAAGGTCAGACAGCAAGCAAAAGAGACTTGTTTGGGCTAAAGAACACAAGGAATGGACATTAGACCAGTGGAAATCTGTGCTTTGGACTGATGAGTCCAAATTTGAGATCTTTGGTTCCAACCACCGTGTGTTTGTGCGATGTAAAAAAGGTGAACGGATAGACTCTACGTGCCTGGTTCCCACCGTGAAGCATGAAGGAGGAGCTGTGATGATGTGCAGGTGCTTTGCTGCTTTGAAGCTCATCAAGAGAATGCCAAGAGTGTGCAAAGCAGTAATCAAAGCAAAAGGTGGCTACTTTGATGAACCTAGAACATAAGACATATTTTCAGTTGTTTCACACTTTTTTGTTAAGTATACAATTCCACATGTGTTAATTCACAGTTTTAATGCCTTCAGTGTGAATCTACAATTTTCATAGTCATAAAAATATAGAAAATCCTCGAATGAGAAGGTGTGTCCATGCGTTTGGTCTGTACTGTATATATATGAGAAAAAGAATGTTTTAGGGCATTTGTATTACTTTCTGCAAAGTCACAAGTTTACATACACTAATAGTACAATGCCTTTAAATAATTTGGGACAACCCACATGATGATGTCATGTGTTTGGAAACTTCTGATAGGTTTATTGGCAACATCTGAGTTAATTAGAGATGTAGAAATGCACCTGTAGATGTATTTTAATGCACACTTGAAACACACTGCTTCTTTGAGTAGCATCATAGGAAAGTCTAAAGAAATCAGCTAAGATGACAGGAAGAGAATTGTGGACTTAAGATAAGATAAGATAAACTTTATTGATCCCGGAGGAAATTACAGTATTACAGCAGCAGAACAAAGATCAAGAACATTACACACTTTACAAAATAAGTCTATAAGGACAGCAGATGCGGGTAGACTGGTACATGTACCTCCCCTATTCCCCCCATACACTTAGAACTTCACTTAGTCTTGGGATGCTTTACACTTATACATTTGTTAAGCATCCCCACAGCTGTTGGAACAAACGATTTTCTGTATCTTTCCTTTTTCACATTAGTTGGATTAGACGCTTGCTGAATGTGCTCTTTTGCTTCGCAAACAGTTCAGAGAGCGGGTGTGTATTGTTGCTCATTATAGCCTTGCATTTCTTATTAATTCTGTCCTCTAATACCTCCTCGAAAGTCCTAAGTTGTAGACCCACCACTGCACTAGCCTTCTTGATAAGTTTATTCAGCTTATTAGCGTCAGCTGTGCGCACACTACTACCCCAGCATATTATTGCAGCAAAGATTGCACTCGCCACAATAGATTGGTAGAACATTTCAAGCATTTTGCTACACACATTAAACGACCTTAACTTCCTTAGGAAGTAAAGTCTACTCATCCCTTTCTTGCAAACCTTCTCCATATGGCACCTCCAATCAAGCTTGCTGTCCAGGTGAACCCCCAAATATTTGAAATTCTCCATCTCCACATCCTGACCATCAATAGTGATAGGTAAGCAATCCTTCATGCACCTTCCATAACTCAACACCAACTCCCTGGTTTTCTTTACGTTGAGTTCTAAATGGTTAGCCTGGCACCAATCAACAAAGTCCAAAACCACCCTTCTGTATTCCTCCTCCCCCCGGCCTCTCTCAATACCTCCGACTATCACTGAGTCATCAGAGTACTTCTGAAGGTGACAAAGGTCTGATTTATACTGAAAATCAGCTGTGTATAACGTAAAAAGGAATTGCGACAGTACCGTTCCCTGAGGGGCTCCAACACTGCTCCGAACACTATCCGATACGGCCGTCCCCAACCTTACGAACTGTGGTCTGTCCGACAGGTAATCAATGATCCAATTCACTAGTCCCTCATCAACCGCCATTTCAACCAGCTTTTTACGTAATAATAGTGGCTGTAAGGTGTTGAATGCACTGGAGAAATCGAAGAACATGGCACGCACAGTGGTTCCATCATTGTCCAAAAAGGAATGTACTGTTTGTAGCAGATACGCTACTGCATCGTCCACCCCCAGACTCTGCCGATACGCAAACTGAAGGGGGTCCGTAAAAGCAGACACCCTCGGACACAAGTAGGCAAGTACAATTCTCTCCAAGGACTTCATCGCATGCGATGTTAAGGCCACCGGTCTATAGTCGTTATGGGAGCTCAGGAAGGTAGTCTTGGGAACCGGCACCAGGCAAGAAGTCTTCTATAGAACTGGTACTCTCTGTGATTGTAAGCTCCAGTTAAACAGGTGCTGGAAGACAGTGCACAACTGATTTGCACACACTCTGAGGACACGTGGGCAGATACCATCAGGCCCTGCTGCTTTGCATAAGTCTGGGTCATCTTTGGTTGCAATTTCTAGTTACCCAAGGTTCCTCGTTCAGTTTTACAAACAATTTTAAGCAAGTACAAACTCGATGGGAATGTTCAGCCATCATTCCACTCAGGAAGGAGACAGGTTCTGTATTCCAGACATGAATGTGTTTTGTTCCTTCATGTACTTGTCATTCCAAGAACAAAAACAAAAGACCTTGTGAAGATGATATCATAAACTGGTAAAATTGTGTCATTATCCACAATGAAACCAGTACTGTATTAACATGGGCTGAAAGACCCCTCTGCCAGGAAGAAGTCATTACTCCAAAGAAACATAAAAAAGCCAGATTAATTTTTGCAAATGTACACAGGAAGAAAGACCTACATTCTTGGAGACTTGTCTCATGGACTGACAAAACTAAAATTAAACTCTGTGGCCATAGTGACCATCGTTACGTTTGGAGGAAAAAGGGAAAAGCTTGGAAACCTAAGAACACCACAACTGTGAAACACAAGTGTGGTAGCATCATGATGTGAGTTTGTTTTGCTGCAATAGGGACTGGGGCACTTCACAATATAGATGGCATCATGAGGAAAGAATATGTGGCAATACTGAAGCAACATCTCAAGACATCAGCAGCCAGGAAGTTAAATCTTGGGCGGAAATGGGTCTTCCAAATGGACAATGATCTGAAACATATAGCCAAACTTGTACTGGACGCAGTGTCTCTGGACTTGAAGGAAGTCAGTGATCTTCGAGGGTAAACTCATCCCCCTAAAGGTGTTTAATATGTCTTTTATTTGTCTTCTTATTGAATTCAATGGGGTTTGAAAGTGATCCTGAACTCACAAACTGACCCCCCCCGCATCTTTATACCTGTCCCTGCACCCCCTCATATCATTTCTAGCCATTCCTTTTGCAGAAAAAAATCGATTTTGTAAAGTAGAGAAAAGTTTATATTTATCTCGTCCTGTGTGAGTTCTCTGTTTCCGAGGAAGCCGCAATAGGCGTGCCTGTCTGCTGCTGCCTTGTAATTATGCACGTCCCTCTCTGCTTGCTAAGAGCCTGGCCGCGTCATGAAAGGGGCGGGGGCTCCGTTATGACGTGATTTTAGTCCCGCTCCTTTCATGACGCGGCCAGGCTCTTAGCAAGCAGAGAGGGGCATGCATAATTACAAGGGAGCAGCAGACAGGCCTGCCTATTGCGGCTTCCTCAGAAACAGAGAACTCACACAGGACGAGATAAATATAAATTTTTCTCTACTTTACAAAATCGATTTTTTTCTGCAAAAGGGATGGCTAGAAATGATAAGAGGGGGTGCAGGGACAGGTCTAAAGATGCGGGGGGGTCAGTTTGTGAGTTCAGGATCACTTGAAGGTTCATTGAACTGTTTGCTGAACTATTCAGCGAACGTCTGAAAGTTTGGCAAACCTGACCGAACTTTAAAAGATTCACTCATTTCTATTGTTTACTCTTCTTTTATATGTATTATACATGCATAACCATTTTCACAAGTACAATACTTTGGAGTTAATAGTTCTTTAAAGATAAATAACAATAATAATTGATTTTTAATGTATTGAGATGTTTTGAAAACTTTGTCTCTATTTTTTCATCATTTGTATTTTATTAATATGTCTGATATCCTGTGATTTCCATAATCCCACAACTTTTCCTTCTTGGTGTTGCAGTTTCAATGTTGAGGAGTGTATATACTAATACTTAAGGCCCTATTACACGCTATGATATCAGAAATGATATTGTTGCAATGTCACCGGTATGGTGATATTGCAGCGATGTCGAAACGACATAGTTGCGTGTGACATTTACCAACGACGAGGTTGTTCATCGTTGGTCATTGGTAAATGATCTGGACCATAAATTTATCGTTGGTTTTCCGCTGGGCGCCCAGAATTGGCGCATGTGACAGCGGGAAACCAATGATGAATTAGCTCCCAGCACCGCACAGCAAGCACTGTGAGCTGGTAATCAGGGTAAACATCGGGTAACTAACACAGCGCTATGCTTAGTTACCCATTGTTTACCCTGGATACCAGCGTCCTTGCTGGTCCTGATTGCTGGTGAGTCTGCCTCTGTGACAGCTCACCAGTGATCTGATAACGATGTCCCAGCGATCCCCATCGTTGGTCGGATCGCTGTGACATCGTTAGATGTAACGGGCCTTTACGCTCAAAATTGTATAACGTGCAGTTTCCACGTTTACTGTGTTGTAAGAAAACTGCTACAAATAAATACAGTACAAACTTTTACATAAGAAGGATGAACCCTTTTTTTTTACATTTATGAGGAATTTAGCAGTAGGATAACAACATCGCCTTGGGAATGGTGTTAAGTGATCTGTTATAAAAGATCAAAGTTCTTTCCTGCTGACTATGATGAGCTGTTAGCAGAAAGCAATTAACAGCTGCACTCAACATGACTCTGCAATAGATCGAGGCACTTTTACATTTGACTGAATCATGTTTTACAGAAATCTATAGGCTTTGAATCACTGCACACATAATTATGCAAAAATAAAATTATAAATTGTACACTTTCTAGCTAATTTTAATTTACTGAAACTCTATTACCAGACCAGTTGTGTACTTTAATGATTTCTCTAAATTTTAGGAGTTACCAATAGTTGCCAATTGTTTCATCTTGGGACTCTTCCCTTCCATTAGTATAGCACTCCAGAGTGGTGAAAGTTTCCAATTCATTAATATTAAACATTTTTAACATTTATACTAATAAAGAGAAATATATTCTATTTTCATGATACACTGCTAATTATTTATTAATGTCTACAAATGCAGAATGCTACAATGATTTTCTTATGTGGGACAATGTTCCATGAATCTCACATACATCTAATGGAATGATAATGGAATTTGTGCAAAAGAAGGGCAGAGTACAAAAACCCTTAACATAAGTCTGTGTACAAGGCATAGCAGAGCTGTATGATGCTGTATTAGGGAATGCGCGCATGTTGAATATTAGGTTCCAGAAATTTCTGCACCAGTCAACATCTCTTTTTCATGTGTTATTTCCATGCGTTTTTACCATGCATTTTTCATGCATTCTGGGTAGAAAAAGCTGGAAAAATGCTGAAAAAATTGACATGCCGCAGATTTATTTCTGCATCAAACTTGCAAGGGAAAAATAAGCAACATGTGCACAAGACGTCAGGATTCTCATTGACTTTGCTGGCGTAAGGATTTGTTTGCAGATTTATAATAAAAATTCACTCAAATATGCATCACAAATGGCAATAAAAACACACTGAGTGCACAGGGCTTTCACACCACGGTTTTGGAGCTGTCAGGCTGTGTCCAGTGTTTTGCTGAATGCATCGGACACAGCCTGACAACTCCATACAGAACAGAAACGGAGCGCAAACATGCCCTCCGATTCTGTTTTCTCCCGGATTCTGCACTGCGTGGCTGCTGCCGCTGTCCAGGTCCTGAAATTTGAAAACCGCAGCTAGCAGGGAGCTAGCCGCGGTCCTGACATCTCAATGGGGAGCTCTCCAGGTGCTGAAGTTCAGCGCCGGCGCTGGAACCGGACAGATTTTCTGTCAGGTCCAGCGTGATTCGGTGCCCAGAGACACCCATGTTATTGGGCGCCGGTTCGATCCGATTGTTTAACTTTTTGCCCCTGACACAAAAATGTTGCAAGCTCCGATTGATTTTGTGTCCAAAAATCAAAAGCAGCCTGATGCTGCCAGACTGGGACAAAACCAGATGGCAAATCACTACTATCTGGCCCTATCCGGCACCATAGGGCTACATTATGTCCAAAATCGGGTCTGAGGCTGTCAGGTTCACACCAGACAGCCCTGGACCCGAAAAAAAAAGTGGTGTGTAGCCGGCCTTAGTTGGTCGATAGGATTGCATGTTCCTTTGAAAACTCTATATTGGAGCTTTAGGCAATGAGTGAATATTGAGTATTTCATTGCAGAAATATGTGCACCTACTCTGCATTTCTTGACAGAAACACGTTTTTGTCATTTTTAGGGTGCATTCACACGCTGTGAATTTGCTGTGTATTTTTATGCGAGTGCTCTTGCAGTTTTTTCAGCCAATACCAGGAGTGGCTGATTAAAACAAGCAGTGGGTAATTAAATACAGAAGTGGAGCACTTATTTCTAATAGGCTGGAAACACACTGGCGAGTGAAAAAACGGTCTAATTGACGTATCCGAGAGTCGGACAAGTGTCATATGATTTGTGGTCACTTTGGCTTGTGCTGTCCATGTGCAATCCGTTTTTTTTGCTCAGCAGCTATTTACTGTATAAGCATTTACATGAACATTTTTTACAGTTGTCTGAGCTACAGAATGCTAATGTATCAGTGAAAAATCGCATCCGACTCGGATGGTCCATGTGCGGTTCGACTGTGTTCTGTGATTTTTGTTGGACCCATAGACTTGCATTGGCGAGTCTTGGGCGTGAATCGCATACTGTCACAGCATGTTACGACTGACTTGTCGTCCGTGAAGGGGATGAGAAAAACATGTCCAACATTCGGAAATGTGCTCTCGGACATTGAGTAACATTGGTCCAACTGCAATGCGATTTTTACTCTCATGGCAGTCGTCCGAATTTCACATCAGTGTGTCCATACACTTAGACCTTTCCTCTGATTGTTCCACTCGTAGTTTTGGATGCAAAAACTACAACAGGACTCGCGTAAAAATACGCAGCAAATACGCAGCGTGTGAATGCTCCCTAAATGTGTTTTTTATGTGCTTTTGCATGCATTCTGTGCTGGAAAAATGATCAAAAAAGTGCACTGAGAACAAGATCTTATTCTGCTACCTACATATGCAGTTTTGCCAACTTTTTTTTGTCTCAAAGATGTATGTAATAAAATGGGCATTTCCATGCATTTTTCTGTCATTTTTCAGAATTTTTAGTGCATTTTTCTTAAAGCACTACTCTAGAGGTAATTATTTTACCACTAGAGTAGTATCCCTAATGCATCTTCCATATCCCAAGTAACTTATATACTTGCTGCCATCTTCTGTTTTTTCCTGCACCCCTTCAATCTTGCTCCATCATCTTGTGGCCGTTGCTTCTGACTGAAGTGAGAGATAATAGTCACAACTAGTGATGAGCAAGTAGTGAAATATTTGTAATCGCTAAACTTGTAATGAGTACTTTGTAATATTCACATACTCGTCCGAATAATGAGCCCAATGTTAGTCAATTAGAGATAGACTCTGCCCACACACATCCATCCATAAATCGAGCATTTCCACAACCAAGATTACTGTACAACTGGACAATGCTGCCAGATGAAGTCCATGGCAATGTGTTACAGACGAAGTACAGAACATCTTAGCGCAAGGTGGACCACCAGCAGTGGCGAGATATCATCATATTCATTTGACTAGCGTGGCCCGCAAGTTTAGAAGAATGACCCCAGTATAGGACTCACTTCTTGTCTCTTTCAGTTACAAGAGTCTTATCAGGGGGAAGCTGCAACATCCTGACCAGAGCCACCATGATCATCTTAGATCGTTCAATGATGTGCTGAAGCTCCTCCTCCAGGTCGTCAGACACAAAGGATCTGGATAGCATATCAGTCTTGATATTCTTCTCTGCAGGATGGAAATGGAAAGAGAAATTCAATAAATTGAGCAAAGAATAAGGACCAAAGAGCCTGGTTAGGGTTAAGTATTTGAGCAGACTGTAGATATGACAGATTCTTATGATTGGTATAAATGATGACTGAATGGACTGCATCTTCAATCAGATATCGCCATTCCTCTAGGGCTAACTTAATCGCCAATAACTCTCTATTCCCAATGAAGTAGTTATGTTCACAGGGCGATAATGCCTTGGAGAACAAACCACAGGTCACCATCTTACCAGTAGGCAGCTTTTGTTTGAGGACTGCTCCAGCTCCAGATGAAGAAGCGTCCACTTCTAGGAAAAACTGCTTGTTGATCATAGGTTTGTGAAGAACTGGAGCGGTTGAGAAGGCTTGTTTGAGAGAGGCAAAAGCTGACTCGGCCTCGTGAGTCCAATCCTTTGGTTTGGAACCTTTAAAAGTCATGGCAGTGAGTGGTCTTACCAGAGAGAAGAAGTGGGGGATAAATTGCAGATAATAGTTGGCGAATACCATGAACCGCTAAATCAGAGGTTCCCAACTCCAGTCCTCAAGGCACACCAACAGTGCAGGTTTTCAGGATTTCCTTAGAAATTGGAATCATTCCCAGTGCAGGAGATTCAATTATCACCTGTGCAATACTAAGGAAATCCTGAAAACCTGCACTGTTGGTGTGCCTTGAGGACTGGAGTTGGGAATCACTGCGCTAAATGACCTTGATAGGGTAGATCCTACCTCGAGGTAGAGTAAATCCAAGAAGTAGATCAATGGGACAATGCCTGTAAGGTCTAATCTTCTTTCTTGTTGAATACATCTGCGAAGGACTGGTAGGCAGAAGGTAACCCGGGTAAGGCTGCAGGAGGCTGCGGGGTAGAACTAGGCTGTACTGGTTTGAGGCAGTGATCATGACAAGACTGACCCCACCGAAGGACATCACCGGACAGCCAATATAGGATAGGTTCATGGAGTCACAACCACGGAAACCCTAGGAGAAACAGAGAAAGATTTGGTAACACATAGAAGGTAACTTTATCTTTGTGGAGTGCACCAACTTGAAGCTCTACCTCTTCGGTGATACCCAAAATGAGATCCTTCAGGGGTCTTCTATCTACAGAGACGATGCACTGGGACCATAGCAGAGGAACAATTGGAATCCCAAATCGCCTGGCCACAGCTTGTTGGATGAAGTTTCCACCAGGCCCAGAGTCCAGATAGGCCATCTCCGTGAACTGCACCTTTCTGAAGATCACCTGTATAGACAATTAGTGGAGGAGAGGAATCATTCTCGCTTAGAGAGGCCTCTCTTACCTGTCCTAGGTGGAATAGTTTTACGGCCTTTCAGTACCACTGTTTTGACTAGAAGCGGAGCATCCACCATATCGATGAGGATTCCTAGTGAGCCTCTCCTCTTGCTGATTACTCTTCACAATGATGCTCTTAAGCTCCATGGGTTTGTCTTTAGAGACTGGAGTGAGACAAGGCAGAAACCAAAGTTTTGGTGAAGAAGATGCTGGACAGGGAAATTGCTTCTCAAGAATCCTGGCTTGCTTCTCAAGAATCTGGATTGCTCCTGGAGATGCAGAACAATCCAAATGGCAAGGGATATGAGATCATAAAGAGTCTTGGGTAGGTCCGTATTCACCAATTCATCTGTGATTCTTCCAAATAATTTTCTTTGGAAGGCTCTGAGTAGAAGCTCATTGGTCCACTGGAGCTCCGAAGCCAGGGTGCGGAAACAGATGGCATACAGACCGACAGTAAGAGAGCCCTGTTGCAAGTTGAAGAGAGACTCCATGGCAGATGTGGCATGACCAGGCTCATCAAAAATCTTACGTAACGTGTCCATTAATTTCTGCAGATCAGACACGATGGGATCATTCTGCTCCATTAGAGGGTGGAACCAGGTTAAAGCCTCACCCTCCAGGTGAGAGGCTAGGAAAACCACCTTGGCCATGTCGGTCAGATAATGCAGAAGCAATAGATGAAAATGCAGTGAGCTTTGGTTGAGGAATCCTATGCACAACTTGGGGTTATCATCGTAAGGAGGAGGCTTGCAGAGAAGAGGACAGGGTCCCGTTGTAGGCATGACCATCAGATTCTTTACCGGAGGCTGAGCAGCAACAAGCCTACTTTAATTAACTGGTCATCCACGGAGGTCATGTAATCCAACATGCGGGTCTGCATCTCACGTTGGCGATTAATTTCCTGATGAAGCTCTGCTAGCTGAGTCATGGTGGTGGGCTTCGCAGCCTGTAGATTAGACAGGCAGTTATCCAAGGTTTGCAAGAATGAAACTAGCTGACCCTGGCTCTGATGAAGCCCAGCCAACTCTCTCTGGGCTGAGAATCGTGTAGCAGTAGAGTCTATGGCATGAGCAAACTGTAACGCCCACAGGGCGTGATGATATGGAGTGGTCTCTCTAACCACAGATGGTGAAGTGGCAGCTGTATACACGATACTCGAGAGACAGGAGAGTGACTTTCGTAAAACCAAGGATATTTATTAAGGAAGATTTAACAAAAAGGGAAAGATGCCTGAGGGGAGGACCCTCTGGTTCGTGACAAAGTACACTCGTAGTTGAGCAGCGGCAGACAACCCCTGAACAGGGATACACCTGTTACAACACCAGGAGGCCTAAATGCCATGAATCCCGGACCAGAGGGGCGACCCATACAGACCAGACAGTAGTAACTGAGAGACTGTAGAACACTGGCTCTGTCAGTGGAGAGGATCCTGGGGGCCCTGTGTAATCCCGGAAAGACTGATCCAGCTGGTAGACGTATACGGAGTGTCCAGAGGGATCCAAGATAAGGAACTGCCAGCAGAGGCTTCTGTGGAGACAAACGTATTAGCAGAAAGCAAGGCAACAGTCTTCCTATCACAGAGCACTGCAGAATGCGACCTGGGGGGAGGCAACAATCCAAATGATTGAACACATTGCCCAGGCACCTTCAATAGTGGAAATATGCCGTTTATGCACAGTGCAGTTCAGAGTCCTAATAGGAAATAGGTGTACTGATCCATTAAGTATGTGCAGGAAATGGCACGCACATCCTAACAACAATCCCAGGG
>JARQOC010000004.1:301807751-301835643 GCA_033576535.1 Allobates femoralis | reverse complement strand
CCTAGAGCCCGCCTGCTGCCTGATGTAGCAGAGCTGAGATTGTTCTCAGTCTGCTCATTCCCTGTGTACAGACATGAATGTCTGTGCACAGAGATGATGTAGCAGAGCTGAGATTGTTCTCAGTCTGCTCATTCCCTGTGCATAGACATCTATATCTATGCACAGGGGATGTAGCAGAGAGGACATCGCGTTTTGGACTGCGTCGGAAGGAAGAGGATTTTTTTAATTAAAGATGGAGTCCCTAATGGCTTTTTTTTTTATTTCTAATAAAAAATTTTCTTTGTGTTGTGTTTTTTTTAAAACAATTTAATAGAAATTCATGGCGGTCATGTCTAATATTGGCGTGACCGCCATAAATTTCGGGCTTAGGGCCAGCTGATAATACAAAGCTGGCCATAACCTCTGCGCCTAGACATAGAAATTGCGCGGAGTCCCACGCATTTATTTTTAATTATTTCATGAAATTCTGAGATTCTGACTCTGACTCTGAGACTCTGACTCTGAAATTCATGAAATAATAAAAAAAAAATGCGTGGGGCTCCGCGCAATTTCTATGTCTAGCCAGGTACAGCTAAGCAGCTGGGGGCTGGAATCCGCAGCGCAGGGATGCCCAAGCTTTCTGGGCACCCCCCGCTGCAAATTGCAGCCCGCAGCCGCCCCAGAAGATGGTGCGTTCATTGAAGCGCCATCCTCTGGCGCTGAACCCCGCTCTTCCAGCGGCCCTGGTGGCGGTAGCACGCTGGGTAATAAAGGGGTTAATACCAGCTTTGTTATACAAGCTGGTATTAAGCCCGAGATTCTTAATGTCAGGCCACGTTTGACCCGGCCACTAAGAATCTCCAATAAAGGGTTAAAAAAACACAACACAGAGAAAATTTTTTATTTGAAATAAAAAAAAAAGCCATTAGGGACTCCATCTTTAATTAAAAAAATCCTCTTCCGTCCGACGCAGTCCAAAACGCGATGTCCTCTCTGCTACATCCCCTGTGCATAGATATAGCTGTCTATGCACAGGGAATGAGCAGACTGAGAACAATCTCAGCACTGCTACATCATCTCTGTGAGCAGTCGGGCTCTAGGACCCTGGAGCTGCACAGAGCAGACAGCTGGACTCGGCTCGCAAAGTAACAGCAGTTACTTTGCGAGTTTCCCTGCTATCACTGGCACAGTAGCCGAGTCTAATGCAAACAATGGCAATCCTAGTTTTGTCAGCGTTTCTGACAAAACTAGGATTGATATTGATTTGCATTGGACTCGTGCGAGTAATCACTGGGAAACTCGCAGAGTACCGAGTCCTGCGAGTCTCTTACTACTCGCCGAGTAACGAGTCCTAGCGAGTAGATTCGCCCATCCCTAACTGCAACCAGTAAGTTGTTCAGAAGTTGGACAGATAAGTTGGTGTGTGTAAAGTGGCCTTTAGAGTTGTGCAAAACAAGGAGGAAGTGATAAAGGTATTTATAATGATTCCTTTCTGGCCACAAAGGACAATGTTCTTTTTGATGGGACAGATTCTGGATGTTTTCTCTACAAGAGGATCTTCTAATACAAGGCAACAACTATTACCCAGATCTATAACCTATAGTCAATGACAGAAGCAGTCCCAAAATCCATTATATATACACCTAAAACTCAGCTGTCATAAATGTAGTGCCCACATGAGATGAAATAAAATACATTAATCTTTTCACATAATGTACAACAAATTTGTGCAATATAATCTGCTCTTTGCAGTTCAATAGCTCATCATAATTCCCAATTCCTTCTGTTTTGGAGGTAGAAGTCACTCCTAGCCCTTTGGGCCCATGGGGTTGCAGCAATGATATGCCCTTGGATTCACATAATTTCCTTGATTTAGCCTACCCCATCAGGCTGACTAGGAAATCCTGATATCAATCATTAGGCCATTAAGAAATAATTGTAGGTAGGTAAATTTTAATACTTTGTTAATCTAAAATGCTACAATGACATGTTATCTCAAAAAAATAAAGAATTGTTTAGAGATAGTAGATGGAAATCACACAGGTGTTTCCATTTACTTTAGCTCTGGGCTAGGTTAAATCCATTTCTAAATCCATTTTCTAAACTGGTGTTTTACATGTTCAGCTTTTTATCATCATCACAAGTCACATGTATGAATAAAGCAGTAGCAAGCATGTGGAATTGCCACTCTCATAGACAAGTGAATGGGGCAGTAGTTACACAATCAACTATTCCCTTCAGACTGGAGGCACACTGGCGTTGAACTCGCGCGAGTTTAATGCGAGAAAAACTCGCATTAAACTCGGACCTGTATCTTTCAATGTTACAGGTCACATTAGTGTGAGTTTCTGGCATTAAACTCGCTTTGCGAGAGCAATCCGAGTGCAATCGCAGCATGCTGCAATTGCACCGCGATTGCCTCACGCGAGGGGCCATTAAAAGTATATGGGTGCGAGTCTAGCTCGCACCCATACAGCACATGGTGCGAGAGTCGCAGCCATGAGCTGTCAAAATCACTGGCCCCCCCCGCAGTCCCCATACAGTTACAATAATGTTTCATTGCTGTGACAGCAGCAGTGAAGCAGTATTGTATGTATAATTTATTATTTTTTGCAAAGTTACACTTATCAGCTTGATTTGACATGTTTTTACCATGTCGGCTGTTCAGGACTTCATTCTGCACTGTGCTACCGAGGGGGTTTTAACCCGGTGATTAAGGGGTTAATCAGACGCTGGTGTCATGACACCATCTGTCCAGGGGTTGTCCTTCCCCCCTGGATACATGGTGACATGACATCATGTGTCTGAATGGGTTAATTATTCTGTAAACCAGGATCAAGTGTATGTCGGGTGTAGAGATTACACAGAATAAGCCGGTGATTTGTAAGGAGCTGTCCATGGTGCTGAAGCCCTGGCTTCCATTCACAAATAACAGCTCTTTCTGTCATCTCTACACCCGACATACACTTGAACCTGGGTTACAGAAAAATTAACCCATTCAGACACATGATGTCATGTCACCATGTATCCAGGGGGGAAGGACAACCCCTGGACAGATGGTGTCATGACACCAGCGTCTAATTAACCCCTTAATCATCGGGTTAAAACCCCCCGGTAGCACAGTGCAGAACGAAGTCCTGAACAGCCGACATGGTAAAAACATGTCAAATCAAGATGATAAGTATAACTTTGCAAAAAATAATAAATACATACAATACTGCTTCACTGCTGCTGTCACAGCAATGAAACATTATTGTAACTGTATGGGGATAGCAGGAATTATACAGGCAAGCAGCACTAATGCTGTTCCGTGGTCCATCAAGACCATGGACAGCAGAGAAAAAAAAACACACACGCACTCACACTCGCACCACATACACTTACATACAGCCAGGCACACTCACCACACGCACCACACTCACACCACACTAACACCACACTTGCACCAAACTAGCACTGCACTCGCATCACTGTCATGCATCAATCACGCTCCGTGTTTGATGCACAACAGTGTGCCTGTACCCTCACATACTCAGTGTTTGAACTCCCAGTAATCATACATTTGTCATATATTCTATAAATAGGAGAATATATGTTGTTTATGGCACTGTAGAGCAGTGCGGGGCAGTACTCGTGGGTGAGGAATTGACTCTGGAGTCTGGACGCTACATGAAAACTGTGGTCCTAGCTGGTTATGTGGACTTGTGTAGTGTAGGCCTTGCCTCTTAGCTGGTCGCAAGTTGCCATTGTCTTTGTCAGGCCAGGACCAGATACTGGCTCAGACAGGGATGAAGACCAACAGTTCGCGTTAAATAACAGTTCGGTACTGAACATTTTCAACAGTTCTTCAGTCACAATGTCACATGTGAAATAACAGGAACATAACTTAAGTATAGTTCCAGTTCCACAGTATAACACCAGATGGAGTTCTAGTTCCTACCGGGTTGTTCTTGATCTTTCTGGTGCTATAAGTTTGAGCACAACCCAGACCAACCCAGACCAACACAACAGTATAGTCTGTGATGGTCACCTTCCTTTCCAGAGGGTCCACATCTTTTCTCCTCAAGGGGGCTGACCACTAAGGTGAGGGTAGAACATTGTGCTTCCAGAAACTTCCATGTGAAGGTCTCTTTTTTAGTTGGAGAGGGGGGTAGGGTTTTTGCCATAGTGTTTGTGGAGAGAACATTATCACCCAGGAAGTTCAACAACAATCACACACTAGCGACAACCAGGACAACCTTGACATCTGAAAGTCCTAGCCATTTGTCTGCACACCAGCTTTTTTCTCCTCGGGGGAGGGCTGACCACTAAGGTGAGAGTAGAACATTGTGCTTTCAGAAACTTCCATTTGAAGGTCTCTTTTTTTAGTTGGAGGGGGGTAGGGGATTAGCCATAGTGATTGTGGAGATCATTCTCCCCCCCAGGAAGGTCAAAAACAATCACACACCAGCGACAACCAGGGCAACCTTCACAGCTTAAAGCATGTGTTTTTGTTAGTTATGTTTTCCCTTCCAACATTTTGCACCATTTGCACTTCCTCCTACTGGCCATGCATGCAGATGATGGGGGCCAACTGAAAGACCTTAATGGACTCTGCCCTTCATGGCCTTTCCACCACTTTAACAGTCTGTACTGCCAGGACCTTGCAATCTGGCCAATCAGGTGGCCGCTACCGATCACGTGGTTGTGACGTGTCGCCATCTGATTGGCCAGATCGCTACCGGCCATCTGATCGGCTGGAAGTCACAGGTCCTTGTCCGGTGATCGCAGGTCTTCTGAGATGGTCCCGGTGCAGGCGTCGGACAGGTGAGTATGTAATTTTATTATTTTTAACAACTTTTATTCACTTTTAGGGTACTTTCACAGTGTATCTATGGATACACTGCGAAAGTATTCGGATTTGCTATACTCGCAACGAGTACCGAGTATCGGGACCTACTCGTTGCGAGTATAGAGAGTCCGAATGTGCGGTACTCGCTCATCCCTATTTGTGAGCAAAAACCAAAACAGGGAGAGATCCAGTTTTTGTCCATAGATGTAGAATGGCGTGCGACCACATCCGGTTACATCCTGTTTCTGCCGGATGTGGCCAAATACGTTTTTTTAGCGACTTTCAAAGACCCAGCATCATTTATAATTTATGTCAATGTATTCTGGATCTGGTTTTTGTCGTGTCATGTTGGATCTGATGTAAAAATGAGGGAAAACCAGGAAAACCACTCCTCAGCAGAGATTTATGGAAAGGTATATATGAATAGCTTGCTCCTTGTGCATCAATTGCCTCTGAACTCCGTCTTTCTGCTGAAGACTTTCTGCCTGCTGAAGTCCATCCATCTGCCTGTCGTGGAGCATCCACCAAACTGGAACGTAAGTATATCTTCAAACCCAGGCAGTAACTTACTGCCTCCCTATGTCTAATCAATCTGTATCCCTAATCAGTTGTTTTAAAGTTCAAGCAAGCTGGGGTCTGTCTACTGTGGTCCATCTATTTGCTGTGGTCCGTCCATCCACTGTAGTCTGTCCATCTGCTGTCATCTATCCATCCACCGTGGTATGTCCATCTGCTGTGGTCCATCCATTTGCCTGCTTTGGTCCGTTCGCCAAACTTGAATGTAAGTATATCCTTAAACCCAGGGAGTAACTTACTGCCTCTCTATGTATATAATCAATCGGTATCCCTAATCATTGTTTTTTCTTCACAGTTCAAGTTAGCTGTGGTCTGCCTGCCATGATTCATCCATCCACCATGGTACATCCATCCACCGTGGTCCATTCCGTTCACCAAACTTAAATGTAAGTATATATCCAAGCCAAGGCAGAAACTTACTGCCTCTCTATCTCTAATCAATCTGTATCCCTAATCATTGTTTTTGCTTTACAGTTCAAGTCAGCTATGGTCTGCCTGCCGTGGTCCATCCATCCGTCATGGTATGCCCATCTGCTGTGGTCCATCCAACTGCTGTGGTTCATTCATCTGCCTGCTGTGGTCTGTCCACCAAACTTAAATGTAAGTATATCCCCAAACCCAGGCAGTAACTTACTTCCTCTCTCTGTTTGTAATCTATCTTTTAATTTTTTTTTCCAGAATGTCATCCAGTGCTATGCCTGAGGACTGAGTCAGAGGTCCTCTTGATATGTCTGTGCCAGATAACCCTGCACTGCATTAACCCGTGATGACCTCCTGCCATGCCATCACCTGACATCTGCCTACCTGTGATGTTATCCTTAGCAGATGTGCGGATCTGGGTACCTTGCATTTATGCTTACCTTTCCCTGTTGCAGTGTACTCTGTGACTTTGTTGGTAAACTTTATGTTCTTTATACCTGAAGTTATGTGGGGTCTACTAGACTGTACTTTAACCACCTTGCCCACTTGCTCAGGTGCCACAGACCTTGGTCGCTGCCCTTCCCTAGTCCGGATAGGTCGTGGCCTGGCAGTGTGGGAGAATAAGCAAACGTTCGTGACAGTGTTCACATGTGGGGGTCAGCCGATCCTGATGTGATCCATATTCCATTCCTACTTTGTTCAAGTAAAAAGAAGATAACTTTAGACTGGAATGTTTAAGTATTTCTGTTGTTTCTACCTTTTTATTTTATAACTGTTCTGCACATTTGAGTGTCATTTTTATCTTTATCTCTTATACCTTCTTATTGTAAGAACTGATTTTTCGTATTAAAGCATAAAACTTTAATAAGTTTGATCCTTGCATTCTCTAAAGAATCCATAGTCTTATATAGAGTGTATGGACGTGTTGATTTTAGTAAGACAGTAGTATATTTCAGGGAGCCCCATTGTTTGATGAGTGGTGTCAGCATGTGTTGTGTAGCTGGGGAAAGTTGACTGTGTTAGGGTATGATTTATGCACACTTTATAGTCTAAAAAGAGGCTGAGTGCTGGATTGAGTGAGGAGATAAATTAACCCTTGCAGGTGCACGCCTTGTCATGTGCTGAGAAGGGTCTACGTGACACAGCCTATCTGTAATGGCATTATTTTGCTTATTTATCATGCTATTGGCCACTGAATTTGGAGTGAGCTTTGGTCACATGACAAGTCTCCCCAAACCCTCAGTATTTTTCTTTTAATTGCATGATTGTATCTTAGTTGGCTTAGTTAGGACTCATAAGCATAAGGCTGGAGCTTGACAGCGATTTTTGCAGTCTGCCAATATTTGTTAGGTGTTGCTTCTTTAATGCTGTGCAATAAAAGTATATGGGGTCACATTGAGACCGTGTGAGTCATATGACTGACAAGCAAGTAGCAAGAAGTTCAACAGCATCAGATTAATTGTTTACTTGCATATCTCAGTCACAATAATCACAGTGCAACAACATAATCCTATTTACTTGTATGCAATGTAGCAATTGCAATGTTAGGATAAACAATGTGCATATCAGACACGATCGGGGATTTCACTTAAAGGAGATATCCGGTATAACTCAAAAACAAAATTGTGCCTAAGCACTAACAGGCAGGTAGCTGGGACCTTCCTGCCTGTTGTGCTCGGCACCGTTCACCTCCACACCACTCTGGTCGTCAATTTTGGCACTTCCAATGACGTCACGACTACCTAGGTGAGGATTCCCTTCCCTCGGAAGACAGATGCATATCCGACGTTATGGTGATTGACAGCCGGCTCCCCAATCAGGTGAATTGCTGTGAATCAGTGTGACGTTAGCTTTGCGCCCACTTCTGGAAAACCACCCTGCTCTGTGTTTACACCGCCATGCTGGCCCTGGCAGTAGCGATCTGTAACCACTATGTGCCGGGGGTGAATAGCGAGTACTGGTGCCGGCCACCTGCCTGTTGGTGTTAAGGCACACTTTTTTAAAGTAGATATCCCGGATAACCCCTTTGAGGCTGCCCATTTTAAAAGTGAGCAAAGAGCTACAGGCAGTACACTGACCAAGTCAGGCCATAACCACTGCTCCAGAAGCTGATAGTACCTTAGTTCTAGATAGCAGTATATGATTACATGGAAGTTAATTAACCTGTTTATGCCTTTGTTTAAAGCTAACACTTTCCCACAACTTAGATGTATGAGTAGTCCTACAGTGAGTAGGCAGAATATGTATTATAAGAACATCTCAGATTTGGGTCCTGTTTATCAAATGACTCATTACTTATCACCCACAAAGATTTGTTGAAAAGTGAGAGTGCAGAAAAAATGACTAATTAGAGCACTAATAGCATTATGAATGTTCAGAGATACATCAGACTCTTGATGCAGCTCATGTGTCATCAGGATTACAAGGATAAGGTCTCACTCATTCAAAGGTTACTGTAGATCAGAAAAGAAAAGGGATGACTGACTATATGATGAACACAATACTGAAAACATTGTTCTCTGTGATACATTAGCAAACTCTGAAGTTCAGATAAAAAGTTTACTAAATGTTACTACAAAAAGTTATGTCAACGAAACTTGTAAAATAACAAAATTATATCTTAAAGGCTAAAAGTTTTTGCTTTCTAATTTCACATAGAAAAATGAAATAAAATAATATATTACTAGTCAAATGTGACCAGTGGTTTCCAGATTTACAGACTGACCCTATTAGGCTCATATCTGCAAATATAAAATCACTTAGATTCCCAGCCAGAAAAGTTGGTGGGTGGAAGTCATGCATATTTAAGAATAGTAAGGAGGTGGATCAAGGCAACTACCGTAAGTCTGACACAGTGGTGTGCAAAGTTTTTGAGGGCATTTTAAGAGATGACATGGAAAAATATATTGCAGAGAATCTACTTATATAATCGGGAGTTTGGAATTCGGGCACTGTAGCCGAATCCCAAGTTCCTTTGCGGCACTGCGAGCGATGATGCGTGGTGTCATCGCGAGCCGCAGCCGCACTGCACCTCCAGGAGAACAACCCTCCACAGACAGACACAGGAGACCCGGTAGAGAGAGAGAGGGAGACGAGCCCCGCACCCTGCACCTCCGGTAAAACAACCCCCATACACAGCAGCTGAGGGAGAGAGGAGCCCTGCACCCTGCACCTCCGGGAGACCAACCCCCAGGCACAGCAGCTGAGAGGGAGAGAGGAGACCCAGCCCCGCACCCTGCACTTCCGGTAAAAAAAAAAACACACACACCTGAGAAAGATGGAGAGAGGAGACCCGGCCCTGCACCCTGCACCTCCAGTAAAACAACCCCCAGGCACTGCACCTCAGAGTGAGAGAGAGAGGAGACCCGGGAACAGAGACAACACAGGGGACAAAAAGCCCCGGAGACACAGGAGGACGGAGGAGGACTACATACACATATACATAAACTGTAGACACATATACATATACACTATATAAACACAGACACATATAGTTATATAGAACATATACACATATATAAATAGATGTAAATATACTGTATATACACATAGATATACACTATATACACATATATATACATATACACTCTATACACATATATACATAGATATACACTATATACACATATATACATATACAGTATATACACATATATCCATAGATATACAGTATATACACATCTACATCGATAGACAGTATATACACATATATATATACTCTATATACACATATAGATCTACAGTATATACACATATATCATATACAGTATATACACATATATACATAGATATACACTATATACACATATATAGATAGATATACACTATATACACATATATACATACATATCGCTATACAGTATATACACACACACTATATACACATCGATATAGATATACAGTATATACACACAGATTCATATACTGTATATACACATATTGATATAAAGTATATACACATATATGGATAGATATAGATATACAGTATATACACTCTGATCCATATACAGTATATACACACAGATATACTATATATACACATATCTCGATATACACTATATACACACACATAGATATAGATATACAGTATATACACATAGACATAGATATACAGTAGATACACACACATAGATATAGATATACAGTATATACACATAGATAGATATAGGTATACAGTATATACACATACACATAGATATACAGTATATACACACAGATAAATATACAGTATATACACATATATACATTCATGTCCATATACACTATATAGATAGACAGTATATGCACACAGATAAATATACATATACAGTATATACACATACATACATGTAGATATACACTATATACACACATATACATAGATATATCGTATGTACATATATATACACATACATACATGTTGATATACTCTATATACACACATATAGTATATACACATATATACATAGATATAGATATACAGTATATACACACAGATACATATACACTATATACACATATATAGATGTAAATATACAGTATATACACACATATAGATAGATATACAGTATATACACATATATAGATTGATATACCCTATATACACAAATCAATAGATATACAGTATATACCCACATATACATACATATACATATACAGTATATACACATATATCAATATACTCTATATACACACATATAGATAGATACAGTATATACACATATACATACATATACAGTATATACCCACATATAGATATACAGTATATACACATATACAGTATATACACAGACATAGATATACAGTATATACACATAAATATACAGTATATACACACATAGATATACAGTATATACACATATATATTATATATACACATATAGATATACAGTATATACACATATATACATAAGTGTAGATATACAGTATATACACATATATAGATAGATGTAGATATACAGTTTATACACATATCTACTTATATCATCGGAAGTTTGGGATTCGGCCACTCTAGCCGAATCCCAAAATCCATTGCCGCGCTGCCAGCGATGACGCCATAGAGTCATCGCGAGCCGCAGCCGCACTAGCTCACACCCCCGCCATCCTGCCAACCGCCGTTGGCCCCGCCGCCAGCGCCTCATCCCCAGCGCCCTCCGCGAGGTCTACGCTGCCCGAATGACGGCGGTGGCTTCCGCCCCTCGCCGCTCTCTCACCACTGCGGCTTTGGTGTCGCCATGCTGCTGAAGTAGCGGTGTACGGGCTGTCGCCGGGTGCCGGGAGCCTGTGACGCCGTCCTGTCGGCGGCGGCACCGCCTGCCAATGGCAGTGAGTGGCCCGTGTCAGGCTGCAAAGCCTAACACGCCCTACTCACTCCCATTGCCCGCCGCCCCTGCAAGCAGATTGGGCGCTCTGTTCTAAACACAGGACGCTCATCCCATTGCCCAGGACTCGGCGTCCTACACCAATTGGATGTCCGTCCTCAGTTTAACACAAAACGCCCAATCCGCTCCTTCCCCTCAGGTCACATGTCTAACCTGAGGGAAAGGACTGATCCCTCTCTGCAGCCCCCACCCCACCGCAATGGACTATGCCGTGTAACTGGGGCTGCGATCACCCCCAACACGCAGCCACCTCCTGCCGCCGATCGGTGATGTCGCCGCTCCTGCCGCATCTCTCCTCACCCCTCCAGCCACATCTCCCCTCACCCCTCCAGCCGGACCTCCCCTCACCCCTCCAGCCGAACCTCTCCTCACCCCTCCAGCCGGACCTCTCCCACCCTCCAGCCGGACCTGTCCTCACCCCTCCAGCCGGACCTGTCCTCACCCCTCCAGCCGGACCTCTCCTCACCCCTCCAGCTGGGCCTCTCCTCACCCCTCTAGCCGGACCTCTCCTCACCCCTCCAGCCGGACCTCTCCTCACCCCTCCATCCTCAACTCTTCTCACCTCTCCATCCTCTGCTCTCCTCACCCCTCCAGCCTCCCGCCACATCATACTTTGCTACCCACACAGCCGCCTGTATACTCTGCTACCCACAGAGCCGCCTGTATACTCTGCTACCCACAGAGCCGCCTGTATACTCTGCTACCCACAGAGCCGCCTGTATACTCTGCTACCCACAGAGCCGCCTGTATACTCTGCTACCCACAGACCCGCCTGTATACTCTGCTACCCACAGAGCCGCCTGTATACTCTGCTACCCACAGAGCCACCTGTATACTCTGCTACCCACAAAGCCACCTGTATACTCTGCTACCCACAGAGCCCCCTGTATAATCTGCTACCCACAGAGCCGCCTGTATGCTCTGCTACCCACAGAGCCGCCTGTATACTCTGCTACCCACAAAGCCGCCTGTATACTCTGCTACCCACAGACCGCCTGTTTACTCTGCTACCCACAGAGCCCCCTGTATAATCTGCTACCCACAGAGCTGCCTGTATACTCTGCTACCCACAGAGCCGCCTGTATACTCTGCTACCCACAGACCCGCCTGTATACTCTGCTACCCACAGAGCCGCCTGTATACTCTGCTACCCACAGAGCCGCCTGTATACTCTGCTACCCACAGAGCCGCCTGTATACTCTGCTACCCACAGAGCCGCCTGTATACTCTGCTACCCACAGAGCCGCCTGTATACTCTGCTACCCACAGAGCCACCTGTATACTCTGCTACCCACAGAGCCGCCTGTATCATCTGCTACCCACAGAGCCGCCTGTATCATCTGCTACCCTCAGAGCCATCTGTATACTCTGCTACCCACAGACCCGCCTGTATACTACGCTACCACAGAGCCGCCTGTATACTCTGCTACCCACAGAGCCTCCTGTATACTCTGCTACCCACAGACCCGCCTGTAGACTCTGCTACCCACAGAGCCCCCTGTATACTCTGCTACTCACAGAGCCGCCTGTAGACTCTGCTACCCACAGAGCCCCCTGTATACTCTGCTACCCACTGACCCGCCTGTATACACACAATTCATTTCACCGCTCTCCCGATGCAATTGCATCGGGCCTTTTTACTAGTACTATAATAACTGACAGTCAGTATGGATTCATAACAGATAAGCCATATCTAACCAATATGTTGGGTTCCTATGAGGAAGTAACTGCTGATCTGGATGTTTGTAATGTAATTTATGTGATTTATCTGGACTTTGCAAAACCATTTAATACTGTATCATATAACAGCCATATATTGAAGCTCCAAAAGCAAGATCTAGGGGAAACTATTTGCAGGTAGGTAAGGAATTGGCTAAGAGATAGGAAGCAAAGAGACATTGGAAATTGAGCATTCTCTAAATGGGCTATAGCCAACAGTGTGGTACCACATGAATCTGTGCTAGGACCGGTTCTTTTTAATCTCTTTATTAATGAACTTTTGGATGGAATTAAAAGTAATGTGTCCATCTTTGCTGATGACACCAAATTGTGTAAGATATTAAAAACTGACTTTGACAGTACAATATTGCAAAGTGATCTGGATAAGATGTCTGAATGAGCAAATGAGGTTCAATGTTGAGAAATGTAGAGTAATTCACCTAGGATGGAGTAATCCTATTGCTGCATATACTGTACATTAAATGGAAGTAAACTCGGAATTACAGAACAGAAGGACTTTGGTAATCTTGTTACAAGTAAACTAAGCAATAGTACTCAATGTCAAGCAGCAGCTGCAAAAGCTAACAAGATTTTAGGATATATAAAAAGAAGAGCTAAAATCCCAGGATCCCAACATACTGTACATGTGTGACTGTAAGAGAAATCGCTCCACCGTTGGTATTGGAAAATCTACCATTTCAAGAATAATTCACACACACAATGAAACTGGATCGTTTTCTCCAAAACAAAAAGGGAAATGTGGAAGAAAAAGGAACATGACACCTAGAACTGATAAAACACTTATCAGAAATAGTAAAACTAATGCAAGAAAAACAAGTAAATACTTGCTTTGTCCCAATTAATTTGAACAGCACTGTATCACCACTGGAATCACTGTTGTCTTCACCTTCCACATTTTCTGCAGTTCTTCTTTGAGGCCCTGGTACTTCTTCAGCTTCTCATCTTCTTTCTTTCTGATGTTGCTGTCATTTGGCACTGCCATATCTATTATCATTGCTGTCTTCTGATCCTTGTTTACTATCATGATATATGGTTGTTTGGACAATACCATCTGATCCGTTTGGATCTTGAAGTCCCACAGAATTTTAGACAATTTCATTTTCCACCACTTTTTCTGGGGTCTCCCACTTGGACTTTGGGCGACTTAGCCCATATGCCATAGAGACGTTCCTGTACAGATTCCCGCTACTTTGTTGTGGTCTGTATGCTGTTCCTGCTTGCATTTTGCATCCTGACACTATGTGTTGGACTGTATTTGAGGTTTCTTTACATAGTCTGCACCTTGGGTCTTGTCTTGTGTGGTATATCCCTGCTTCTATGGAACTGGTACTTAGTGCCTGCTCTTGTGCTGCTATGAATAGTGCCTTTGTGCTGTCTGGGAGTCCAGCTTTCTCCAGCCATTGGTAGGATTTTTCCATGTCAGCCATCTCCATTATCTGTTGATAGTATATCCCATGTGGTGGCTTGTCTTGCCATGGCAAGTCATATTCCTGTTCTTCCTTTCAGGACAGTTGTTGTTGCTGTCTTGGGCTCTCTCTCAGAATCTCATCTTTTGGTGCCATTTTTCTGATGTATTCCTGGATACTTTTTGTTTCATCCATGTTGGTGTCTTGGATGCTTATCAAGCCTCGAGTACTCTCCTTTCTGTTGGTAAACAATTTTTGGGTGTTTGACTTGAGGTGGAGTAAGGAAATTCCAGGCTTCACATCTACAGCTTCCATCCCTTTTTTTGGCCAGCACCGTTTGTCAGCAGGGTATCTGATAACTGGCAGGGAATTTGTATTGATGACGTTGATCTTATTATTTCCATTGAGCTAGCTCTTCACGACCTGTATTATCCTTTGATGGCATTTGGATGTTGCTGTTTTTCTTGCTTCATGCTTACCATATCACTGTAGGATGCTGAGGTACTTGTAGCAGATCTGTACATCTGCTATGTGCCCTGCCCATAGTTCTACTTAATAGTTCTACTTAATCAGTATTTATTACCTTGCCTCTTTTTATTGCCGAACTGCTACACTTCTCCAGTCCGAAGGGGAGCTGAAGTACAGGGAAAAAAGACAGTTTTCCTGTTAGTGTTGTGATTAGAGAGGACCTGTCATTCCCCTGGTGCTTTTGTCAAGACCCAGGCCCTGGGGTACTCGGGTATCAGGCTCGGTGGGTGCTCTCATTGGGATGTCACGGGTGGCAGAGCCTGAGCCCATGGCCTGGGTGGCACTTCAATAAGGGGTTATGAACAGGGGATAAACGTTTGGTGTCATGTGACGCCACCTGTAGTACCTGGTGATGGTTCACCAGCGCCGTCACAGTCCTACGAAGGGCGATGGTAATGCGGCCGAGATGGCAAAGCTCCCTACAGGTGGAGCTGGTCCTCCGTGGCAGCGTTCCTGTAAGCAAACAGGTTGATGAAGTTAACCACACAAAGGCAAAGTCACTTTCTCCTGGGTACTTTACTGTAAACGTTCAGTAGCAAATATAGAGTCCACAGTTCAGCAAAATAGTATTCAGTTAGCTCTACGGGTGGCTGCATGTGGATGCCAGGTGGTATGGTGGAACCCGTGGTAAAGCTTAGTTGACAAACCTGTATCCTTCCTTCCCCGCCTAGGATGAGTCTATACCCAATGGCTCCGTGTAGGTAGTATTGGGGCTCCCCTCCCTTGTGGTGAGGAAGCACGTAGACCGCTCCATCTGGCAGAGTGTTGTGGCGATAGACAGACCACAGCAGCCGGTTGCCCACTGCTAAGATAGACCTTGGCCGGATCCTTGGGCCCAGCGTTCCCGTGGTGGACTGAAGAATTCCCTGGAGTATAGTCGCTCCACGCTGAGGTTCTCCCTTTCTCTCTTGTCGGGCGCCCTCTTTCAGGATCCCCTCAGGATCCTCTTTCTCCTTCACTCCGGATCAGAGTGGAGCCGTCCGGGTAAACCTACCGACTCGTTCCACACTCCTTCTCCTCCTCCGACTAATACTCCGCTCTCAGACGTCCATTGTCTGACTATTCTTTCCTCTGTCTCACTGTCTGACCTCCTTTGTTCCCCCTAGAGATGAATACATCTGCCTCCCGGGTAACCTCCCACTCCTATTCTAATGAGGGAGTGCTGGAATTGGTCCCACCCACCAACCTAGAGCCCACTTGCAGCTGGGGAAATCACACCTCTTTTACGGGTGCAATACTTCACTGTGACGCCTGACTATGTGGGGCGCCACATTCCCCCCTGATGGAATATACTCGTCCGCGTGTATTGGTACCTGTTAAATCGGGAAGTGAAAAACATTTTTCCTTTTTTTTTATATTTAACATCATATCAACGGGTAAACTATTTACAATCAAGTATACTTTAGTTTCTACCTATTTCTAGGAGGCACATTTCTTATAACGTTACACACACTGCAGTAGTTAGTATAGACTCCACGGCCCTCGGGTCACCTGTTGGCAAAGTTATTACTCTCCAGTTGCTATCTGCATAAAAGACAAAATCTAAATCGGCCCAACGGGGACTGGTACTAACATATATGCAAATTCTTTAAGAAAAAATGAGCGGCACTCACCATGTTGAAATCTTCTATTTTTTATTTGCCAAAGTGTAGGTACGACATGGCTGCTGTAGGGGAGGGAGTGTGGAGGAGTGACGACGGGCCGTTTCGCGGTGCTGTACCGCTTCTTCCGGTCTGGAGGATTAAAACTAACATATATGCATATATGTCACACATCATCAACAAAAGGGGCAAAGTTCAAAGTAAAAGTCTCTAGATCTTCAGGGTTTAAAACACACAGGGACACTGCTCATTATTCTGGGATGCAAAAAGGGGAAAAGTAAATGGAAAATGGCTGAAAAGAAGGGCTATATACAGTTCAAGTCTCTACTGCGGGGGTCTTATTGCTGGCGGGATATTCTGATAGTAAACCAGCCTAAGGGGCCTGGATACCGCTCAAATGTAACCTGCTCACCTTGTTACAGATCTCGATCCGGGTGTCCATGCGGCAGGTATGATTCGACGACTCTTCGTGCAAAAAATATGTCCTCCTGTAGTCCAGGTTCTCGCAGGAATCCCCATCCTTCGTCATGGTATATAGAAACAACAGTTCCTTGGTGGCGCAACTCCAGTGAAAGCAGGGGCTGGGCTCGTGCTTCGTCACAAAGTCGCCGGGTAGCTTGCTCTTTTTGGAACCATTCCTCTCTGCATATTTGTCTCGCTACTTGATCTTGCTGGTTCAAGGACGACTTGTATTCAAGTGGTGGTGACTTGCCAGTTGGGACTCTGGACGACGCTCTGGTCTCTGCTGTGCTTACTATGATGGGGGTACCTTGCCGCTACCGCTGCCATATGGAACACCATGCGGTTTCAGGGGTGCTCCCTCCTGAAGCTCCTTCTACGTCCTCCGGTTCCTCGAAGTCTGGCTCATTTCCCTCTTTTTTATTTTCGATGACATTGTCTGGTTCTGTAGGGGACGGTCGCCCTAGCTCTAGCTGGAGATAGCTGAAGGTACGGGATGGTGGTGTTACAGGGGCTTCGGTCTGGGTCCCTGCGTCCCGGGTCTGGATGGGTGTCAGTATGGGTGGTAATGAGGCACGGTACTCCACAACTGCCTGCATTGCTACCGCTGCCTCTCATGCTTCTCGGCCTTCTCTCATCGACGTCAACTCACAGGCCCTCTCCATGCTCCACCTTCGGCACACCCATGTCAGAGCTTCCTCTATATCCTGGCGGACAAATTTGTCTCTCCAGTAGTTGGCATCCCCCTCTAGAGTCAAGAGGGGCGCCACCGTCGGGTCTCCTTGCGCGGCTTTGACCTATTCCTTGACCCCGCGCACTTTATTTCTCCAACAGGGTGCAACCATACTGCCGAGTATAAAGGAGTCTTGGTCATTCTGTCCTTCTCTTCCGGTTTGTCTCTTTATTGGCAGCCACTCCCGGAGAACTTCCTGTGGGCCGCCCCCCTGATTGATTGATTGGCAATCGGGGCGGCCACACTTTTTGGCGCCTCTGTCTCGGCCCTCCTTCTTCTAGGGGCTGAGGCACACCACCAGGCCTACACATGGTGTTTAGTACATGGCTACGGCGCCATCTTGGGTCCTCCTGCAGTGATGGCGGGAACCCATTTTTGGCGCCAACCAATGGCGGGAAAAGTTTGTTTCAATAGTCCAAGGCACACAGTACCCAGTAATACAAGGCACAAGATCCTTTTCGTGATGCCAAAAAGATATGTCGAGCCCCAGGCCCTGGGGTACTCGGGTATCAGGCTCGGTGGGTGCTCTCGCGGGGATGTCACGGGTGGCAGCGCCTGAGCCTGTGGCCTGGGTAACACTTCAATAAGGGGTTATGTACAGGGAATAGGAGTTTGATGTCATGTGATACCACCTGTAGTACCTGGTGATGGGTCACCAGCGCCGCCACAGTCCTCCGGAGGGCTATGTTAATGCGGCTGAGATGGCAAAGCTCCCTACAGATGGAGCTGGTCCTCCGGGGCAGCGTTCCTGTAAGCAAACAGGTTGATGAAGATAACCACACAAAGGCAAAGTCACTTTCTCCCGGGTACTTTACTGTAAACGTTCAGCAGCAAAATACATAGTTCACAGTTCAGTAAGATGGTATTCAAACAGTTAGCTCTACGGGTGGCTGCAAGTGGATGCCAGGTGCTATGGCGGAACCCGTGCTAAACTTTAGTTGACGAACCCATGTCCTTTCTTCCCCGTCTAGCAATGGCTCCATGTAGTTAGTATTGGAGCTCCCCTCCCTTGTGGTGAGGAAGCAGGCAGACTGCTCCATCTGGCAGGGTGTTGTGGCGATATAGACAGACCACAGCAGCCGGTTGCCGGCTGCATAGATAGACCTTGGCCGGATCCTCGGGCACGGTGTTCCCATGATGGACTGGAGAATCCCCTGGAGTATAGTCGCTCCACGCTGGGGTTTTCCCTTTCTCTCTAGGGCCGGACTCCGCTCGTCGGGCATCCTCTTTCATGATCCCCTCAGGATCCTCTTTCTCCTTCCCTCCGGATCAGCGTGGAGCCATCCGGGTAAACCTTCCGCCTCGTTCCACGTGCCTTCTCCTCCGACTACTACTCCACTCTCTCAGACGTCCATCGTCTGACTATTCTTTCCTCTGACTCACTGTCTGACCTCCTTTGTTCCCTATAGAGGTGAATATATCTCCCTCCGGGTAACCTCCCACTCCTATTCAAATTTGGGAGTGCTGGAATCGGTCCCACCCATCAACCTAGGGTCCACTTGCAGCTGGGGAAATCACACCTATTTTACGGGTGCAATACCCCACTGTGACGCCTGACTACGTGGGGCGCCACACTTTCCAAACTGAAAGCACCACTGAATGCAGCATGTCTGCCTCCTACGTCTCTGTGTCGCCTCCTGCCTCTCTGTTCCGCCTCCTGCCTGTGATGTCAGTGCTGGAGCCCACCCTGCTGTATGCCTACAGCATAATCTGTAGCAGGAGTGGTTTGCCGGTGGCTGAAATGCCTCCTGACTGTGACGTCAGCTCTGAAGCCCGCCCTGCTGTAGGCATACAGCATAATCTTTAGCAGGGTGGGTTCCAGCACTGATGTCACAGGCAGAAGGCGGTGCAGAGAGGCAGGGGGCGGCACAGAGACGCTGGAGGTGGGGAGGACCCCTGTGAGCAGTGAGGACTTCATAATCAGACTTCTTATCTCTAAACTTTGTGAAGTGTTTTTTACTGCTTACAGGGCGTGTACAGGAGGGACTGACCCCTAGAGAGGATGCTCAGCAGTGTGGACCTTAGTAGCTAAAGGCTCAAGAAGTGACGGTTATGGTACCTTTACACGCCGCGACGGCAGGCTGGATACATCGCGCTACTTCGCGTGCACGAGCACGCTCAAACGGCTACAAACGGTCAACGCACCCTCTTTACACGCCGCGACAAGGTGCGCTACGCCACGCTACATCTATAGCTAGCTACATCGCCGGGTGTCTCAAGTAGCCAGCTGTAGCGTAGCGTACCATGTTTACACACCGCTCCAACAAGCTACTATGGGCGGACCCGGTGCAGCAGGGATAGCACATAGGCGTGCAACAATCTTGGATTACGAGCCGTCCGTATGATGATAGGACAGCGCAATATCATCAGGATTGGCCAGGCATCGCAGGAGGCTGGTTAATAGAGCACGCTCGAGTAATTGTGTAGTGTGACTGGTCAGCTCCTTAAATATCCCGCCCTATGCTGCGACTACCAATCATAAAGCAGGAGCGACCTCCAATGATCGCAGATGAGGCGCGGTAACATGGCGACTGTGTCACGCCTTAGATACATGGCAGCCACATCGCCGGGTGTCCAGAGTTGCCTTCCGTTGCTTCTTTACACGCCGATACAGCTCGCTACAATCGGCGATGTTGCCTTAAGTTTATGAGCAGAGCCCATAAACAGATGTATCTGTCGCCGGCTGTAGCGTCGCCTCTTCAGACGCCGCTACTACAGGCGATATGGACGCTACAAGCTACAATTGTAGCTTGTAGCGCGATGTATCCAGCCTGCCGTCGCGGCGTGTAAAGGTACCATTAGGGATGAGTGAGTAGTGAAATATTCGAACTCCAATGCAAAAAAGCAGTAAAAAGTGCTGGCGCAGTTCGCAGGCCTCTCTCCGTGGTGACTCACCATGACAGCGGCCATCCTGTGGGCAGTGGAACTGGAGCTGACGGCACTGTGTACGGCGCTGTGCTCATTGCTCTGCCTGGCGGTGTACCTACAGCTCAGCTACTGTCAGCCCTAGCTCCATTGCCCACGAGATGGCTGCCGCCATGGTGAGTCACCATCGAGAGAGCCCTGCAAGCCGTGCTAGTGTCGAGCCCCAGGCCCTGGGGTACTTGGGTATCAGGCTCGGTGGGTGCTTCTCACGGGGATGTCACGGGTGGCAGTGCCTGAGTTCAAAAAGGGGTTATTTACAGGGGATAAGAGTTTGTCATGTGACGCCACCTGTAGTACCTGGTGATGGGTCACCAGGGCCGCCACAGTCCATCGGAGGTAGATGGTAGTGCAGCTGAGATGGCAAAGCTCCCTACAGGTAGTGCTGGTCCTCCGGGGCAGCGTTCCTGAAAACAAGCAGGTTTATGGAGAAAACCACACACAGGCAAAGTCACTTTCTCCCAGGTACTTTACTGTAAACCTTTAGCAGCAACATACAAAGTCCACAGTTCAGCATCTGATGTTAGAATAACAGGTAGCGCAATAATTGGCTGCAAGTGGATCCCAGGTGGTATGGTGAGACACGTGGTGTACCTTAGTTGACAAACCCGTGTCCTTTCTTCCCCGCCTAAGATAAGTCTATACCCAATAGCTCCGTGTAGGTAGTATTGGGGGTCCTATCCCTTGTGGTGAGGAATCAGGCAGACGGCTCCATCTGGCAGGGTGCTGCAGCTGATAGACTAGCCACAATAGCTGGTTGCCGACTGCAAAGATAGACTTTGGCCGGATCCTCGGGCCCGGCATTCCCGTGGTGGACTGGAGAATCCCCTGGAGTATGGTTGCTCCATTCTGGGGTTCTCCCTTGCTCTCTAGGGCCCGGACTCCTCGCGTCGGGCACCCTCTTTCAGGATCTCCTCAAGACCCTCTTTCTCCTTTCCTCCGGATCAGCGTAGAGCTGTCCGAGTAACCGAGTAACCCTTCCGCCTCGTTCCACACTCTTTTCTAACTGTCCCGACTCCTCTCCTCCTCCAACTGGCCCTCTCTCCCTTTCTCCTCCTGTGTGGTCCACGGGTTACCCTCTCTGATCACTGCGGTAGTACACTGCGGTGTCTGGCTCCCTCTCTTTGAGTACGCAGGGGGATCGGGTGACTGAAGTCTCCACGGTGTGACAGGGTTTTCTTTAGTCCTGAAGTATCCTTCAGGTGCGGGTCCCTGAAGTCTGTTATGGCTCTGGGCGAACTTCCACTAGTTCCTCACTCCCTGTGGGCTCTACTCCTTGCCTTCTGTCCCCACTCCTAGGCTTGCGGGACGTTAGAAGGGCCACTCCGGGTCACTGACTTGGGCCTAACCGCGGCACCGACCACCAGGACGTCTTCACAGCAGGGCGCCACACTAGCACTTTTTACTGCTGGCTATTTCAAACGACCAGCTGATGCATCAGCTGATCATTTGAAATAGCCGGCGGTCTTTTTGTAAAAGCCGGCGGGCTCGCTTCCAGCAGGCAAAGTAGAGGTGAGAACAGGGCAGGAAGCATAGGACTGGGCGGGGAATGGAGGATTGGACGGGGAACAGGCAGGGAGCAAAGCACCGGGCGGGGAGCGAAGCACTGGACGGGGAGCGTGCATCAGCTGATTGTTTAAAAAAGCCAGTGGCCCTTTGCCGCCGCCTTTTAAACAATCATGCATCCATTTCAGTATTTTCCTCAAGCCTCCAGACCGCTTTGTAGGGTCCAGCAGCTTAGTTCTCGCATTTTCTATTGACTTGCATTGCACTCGCTACTCGTAATGAGGAAACTCGATAAGTAATGAGTAGTCTGAATACCGTACTATTCCGCGAATACCGAATAGTAACGAGTGTACTGGCTCATCACTAGTGACAAGCTTAGATGTGACAGTGCAATTGATGAGAAAAGTGTCCCAGCAGGAGTTTGGCAGGTGTCATTAGGCTATGAGCTTAGTTCAGCCACATTGGCATTATCCCTTTAGGAGGGAAATTATGTGGAACCGCGTAAAGGACAAAGTGTATCTAAAGGACTGTGATGTCCAGTTCGGCTGGGTGGTGGTGAATTGTTCAAGCCTACCTGAAAAAATAAGAACTGGTGAGATGGAACATATTGAAGCAATATACCTGGAGTTACTTTGCAATGTATTTGAAAAATCCAAGAAGATATATGCTCACTATTATGCGTCTATAGTTGACATGAGCCATCTGTTCAGTAAAGACTTTGTGTTTTTAATGTGGTCTCCTTCCGTTAAGTGGTTAACATTTGGTCCTGGCCAGCCGGGATCAATGGCACCATGCGGCCTGCAAGGACGTATGGCCTCACTGGTAAAAGTCTGCACACCCAGCCAGGACTACATCTTTCATGTAGCGTACTAAGGCATCTGGAGTCCATTCCTCACCCACGACTGACTGCCACTCTTGGCACTTTTACCTTGACATGCAAAGTATAAAAGCTGTATGTAAAGCAATGCCTTTCTAATATTAGGCTAGTTCTAGAAAGTATAGTGTTCTAGCCTCTTTGTTTTGGATGCGTTAATTGTAAACATTCAGCATCTGTAATGGTCATGTGCTAGTTACATAGCCATTGCTCCAGCCACTATAAATAGAAGAATCAGATGTCTTACAGCCAGAGTGACTAGAGCTGTTTAAATATTTGATGATGACTCCAAGAGATCAGCTGCCAGTAAAAGTGTCAGTCGCTGAGTACATTTGGTAGATGTGCTAAATTCATCCCACTGACTCTCAATTTTGCCAGCATAATGAGTGGGTGTCTGGCTTAATATTCAGAATCATTATACTAAACAGTGTATAAGAAGCATAGGAGAATCTATGTTTTCTATTTTTCATTGAAGAGCAAGCAACATCATGTTACATTCAGTTCAAGCACTTTGTACAAATACTTTCAGCAAAAACAGAACTGCAATGTCTAATTCAGACATGCTTTTCTTGTATATCAGTACTGTGCGTTCTTCACGGGCTGCACTTCTACCTACCATAGTGGATGGGTTCATTCACATGTCTGTGATTTTCCAAGGACAGCAAGATCCATGAAAATCACGGAAATATGTTCAATTTTTAATCCGAGTGTTGGATCAAAATCGGCAAAGCAAGTTCATAGGTCTGTGAGTACAGTTCAATTTTTTAGATGCTAGATAGGGAAAGAATAGAGAATTTTTTTTCCACATACGAGAAAAACTGATGACACTCAAATGAAACTCCGACTGAAAAAAATCAATCCTTTTTTCATGTGCGTGAAAAAAATGGACCTCTGCATAAGGCCTAAAACTGTACTAAATATGCAGTGAAATTTCTATCTGAAATTTTCTTTTGCCAGAAAATCTGCTCACAGTTGCAGCAAAGAAAATATTCAATTACATCTTGCTGGTACCTTTTGAGTAGGAAAGTAGAACTGCTGTGCAGGTTTTATTATCTGCTGAATGGCAATTTATGTTGTGGCAAAAAAATTGGTTTTAGGCTAGGGTCACACATGCGGCAGGATTTAAAAATCCTGATCCGGTTTTGAGCTTTCAAAAAGCTCAAGACCGGATCAGGAACCGCTCTTCATAGGAACCCATTATGGTAACCGGATTGCTTTACATTCAATCCGGTTACCGTTCCGGATCTGCATCCTGCGTTAAAAATCATGCAGGCTGCATTTTTCGGAGCAGTTCTGTCAACCGCAATGCGGTAACCGGATTGCTCAGGATGTGTAATCCTGAACAATGTGGTTACCGTATACTTTGATCATCCCTGCTGCTGCAGGAATGAACAAAGTGTTAAATGTGTATAAAAACATTAATTATTAATATTAGCTGTGAGCAACATGTCTCTAGGGGGTGCCCACCCCCCCTAGAGACATGCTGTCCACTCCTCTCAGCATGTTAGTGATTAATAAGCCATTTACAGTAAGTCGGCTATTGTCGGCTTTGTACTAATTTATGAATGAAGCCGCGGTTCCCCTGACAGTAGAGCAGATACTGTACGTAATGTACGTATAGTATCTGCCGCTGGCCAGGGTCCTGTAACCATTAACATTAGATCTATGGCTGTGCGCTGCCCATAGATCTAATGGAAATGCCTACAGGACCTCGGACAGCGGCAGATACTATGGCACACTATATAGGTATAAAGACATGAGGAATCTCAAATAAGTTCACAAAAAAGAAAGTTTATTCTTTGCCTTGGAATACAGAACAGAGAATCTTTTCTATTCAACGTTTCGGCTATCACAGCCTTGATCACGATATTCTTTCATATTTGCATGAAATAAAACAAATAATAGAGACATCAGAGACTATTTACATGAAATCACTAAGTAAGATGCTCTAACAATCACGTGACATATATGTTGCACTATTGATACAGGTTCTGGTGGCTCCGGGCTATTTTTCTCAGGTCCGTGTTGGAGCCATCGGGCCCCCTATAAGTAACCTGGATCATATACTTGCTTGCCTACGAATTATATTATTATATATACAGCCCATAGAGGTAATCAATTATGTTGTTTATGGTGTTGATTACACTACTGGAAAAACGGTGGAGACACATACTTTTTCACTCACACGTGTATTATTGTTTGCTCCATGAGAGATTATTATTTACCAATATATATCTCCACGTCTCAAGTATGTCACGTGATTGTTAGAGCATCTTACTTAGTGATTTCATGTAAATTGTCTCTGATGTCTCTATTATTTGTTTTATTTCATGCAAATATGAAAGAATATCGTGATCAAGGCTGTGATAGCCGAAACGTTGAATAGAAAAGATTCTCTGTTCTGTATTCCAAGGCAAAGAATAAACTTTCTTTTTTGTGAACTTATTTGAAATTCCTCATGTCTTTATACCTATATAGTGTGCCAGAATATTCTCTTTATATATAGTTATTTTTTTCTGAGCACCTTACTGGGTGGTGAGAGCAGACATAATCCTTCATATATATAGCGGCAGATACTATACATACATTACGTACAGTATCTGCGCATCTGTCAGGGGAGCCGCGGCTTCATTCATAAATTAGTACAAAGCCGACAATAGCCGGCTTACTGTAAATGGCTTATTAACACCTAACATGCTGAGAGGAGTGGACAGCATGTCTCTAGAGGGGGTGGGCACCCCCTAGAGACATGTTGCCCACAGCTAATATTAATAATTAATGTTTTTATACACATTTAACACTTTGCTTATCCATGAGCAAAGTATACGGTAACCGCATTGCTCCGGATTACACATCCGGAGCAATCCGGTTACCGCATTGCGGTTCACAGCACACATTTTGGGAAAAAAATGTGTGTGAAGGCAATGGCGTTCACCGCATCCGGATCTGGATGCGGTGAACGCAATTGCCTGCCCAAATGTGACCCCAGACTTATTGTGGCATATTCTCATTGAATTCAGTGAGAGAAATAAATAGAACCTGTTGTTCTTTTTTCAGATTTGGCTGTGTATTACCAAAGGGGGCTGGAATGCATCAATGCCAATCCCCTCATTGGCTTTCCATTGCCCAAAGACTCTAGTCCAAAAGCCTAACCATGATATATAAAGCCATCAACAACCTGTCTCGTCCATTCATCTGTGACATGGTCTCCCGGTATGTACCTGCATGCATCCTCCAAGCCTTACAAGATCTCCTTCTCTCCTCTTATGTCTTCTTCCCACAACCGCATACAAAATTTCTCCTGTGCATCTCTCATAGTCTGGAAGTCTCTGACCCAACCCATCACATCAGACTCTCACCTTCCGTGGAAACCTTCAAAAAGAACCTGAAGACCCATCTCTGCTGACAAGCCTGCAACCTGCAGTAACACTCACTCCACTATACTGCTGCACAACCAGCTCCATCACCTACTGTATCCTCACCCATCCCTTTGTGGACTTATCCCTCCCTGGCAGTGTCCTCTCTTCTCACCTACCGTATCCTTACCCATCCCTTGTAGACTGTGAGCCCTTGCGGGCAGGGTCCACTATCCTCACCTACTGTATCCTCATCCATCTCTTGTAGAATGTAAGCACCCATGGGCACGGTTCTCTCTTCTCACTTACTTTATCCTCACCCATCAGCCATCACCCATGATAATCTCAGCGAGGCAATATATGCTGATGTGAGCGAACTCTAATTATGATCATGTTTAAAAAAAATTACATCACCAGAAAAATCATTTCTATCTCATCTGATATGATCTACCATGTCATTTGAGAGAGCAGGTCCCCACCGGTACCTTATACTGGAAAAGTATTCCCCCGACTCCCTCCTCTTCTTCCCAATCCAAAATGGCGGGCACAAAGCACATGCCTCCAGCACCCAGCAATTTTATTGGTTCCTGACATTTGAACACTGTGATATATCCTATCAAAGTGATCAAATCCCCAATATTTATAAAATATTGAGAGCATTAGGGTGTGCCTATCTCATCTCCCCTCATAGTTTGTCTGGGAAAGATACACTACAAGTGCTATCAGCAAAGAATAAAATAATTTTTTTAGGTAGGTTCCAATAAACCCTTCATTGTTCACTCCCTCCCATGTCATACCCCTTGTTAAATTAAGTTTTTTAACAATATTTATTTATAATATAGTTTTTTTCTTTCTTAGCTAGGGTTAAGATTACAAACTACAGTTGTGGCCAAAAGTATTGACACCCCTGCAATTCTGTCAGATAATACTCAGTTTCTTCCTGAAAATGATTGTAATTACAAATTCTTTGGTATTATTGTCTTCATTTAATTTGTCTTCAATGTAAAAACACAAAAAGAATTGTCCTAAAGCCAAATTGGATATAATTCCACACCAAACATAAAAATGGGGTGGCCAAAAGTATTGGCTCTGTTAGAAAAATCATGTGATGCTTCTGTAATTTGTGTAATTAACAGCACCTGTAACTTACCTGTGGCACCTAACAGGTGTTGGCAATAACTAAATCACACTTGCAGCCAGTTGACATGGATTAAAGTTGACTCAACCTCTCTCCTGTGTCCTTCTGTGTACCACATTGAGCATGGAGAAAAGAAAGAAGACCAAAGTACTGTCTGAGGACTTGAGAAACCAAATTGTTAGGAAGCATGAGCAATCTCAAGGCTACAAGTCCATCTCCCAAGACCTGAATGTTCCTGTGTCTACCGTGCACAGTGTCATCAAGAAGTTTAAAGCCCATGGCACTGTGGCTAATTTCCCTAGATGTAGATGGAAAAGAAAAATTGACGAGAGATTTCAACGCAAGATTGTGCAGATGGTGCATAAGAAACCTCGACTAACATTTAAACAAGTTCAAGCTGCTCTGCAGTCCGAGGGTACAACAGTGTCAACCCATACTATCTGTCGGCGTCTGAATGAAAAGG
>JARQOC010000004.1:301753232-301807651 GCA_033576535.1 Allobates femoralis | reverse complement strand
TACCCTTGAATAGTGCCTATGTAGACCTTTTAAAGACATGTAAAATCATTATTGTACCATTTGTAGTTGCCATGTTATCAGCAACGTCAGACCCTGCGGGAGCTCCTGGGTTGGTCCTCTCCATATTATAAGGAAACAGGAATAGTCCGGCTGCTGTATAAACTGTCATGTAATTATGCACGACTTCTCAGCAGCTCTCTCCTCCCTCCTCCCTTTGCTAACAGTGCAGTGTCAGGTTTCAGTAGCTTCTGTTCTGTTGTGAGAGTGAGCTATTACAGATCTGCCTTATCTAGACTCCATTTGTTTGCATGTAACCCTGCTGTGACAGTTTCTGTGTTGTGTTTGACCTCTGGTGATGCTGCAAACACAGAGAGCAGAGAGAAGAATACAGTCTGTACCCCCCCCCGTGATGTCCTGTGCAGTGATGTGGTGTGAATATGTGACATGCATATTCATCTCATGGAGAGTGGACAGCAGAGAACTAAGTGGATTGTTCACTGTGAGTGACAGATGGAATCAATCTCTTTATTTGAAGTTTACAGAAGATAGGAGGGGAGAATAAATAAAATAAATACATCAATAGAGAGAGTTTAGAGCGATGAATTAGAAAATGATAGCAGTTACATATGGATTTTTGACCTGTAGTACCTGGCAGTTGACAATATACATTGGTAGAGCTATGATGTTCAGCTCTGTTCAAAGTTACATGTAGCCACCCCTGGAGCTAATAACAGCTGACAAGTATCTGTGCTACATGTTGGACTTTGAGTATCCCTTCAGGTATTTAGGCTCTAATTCCCCAAAGATTTTATAACACAAAAAGTGGCATAAAAGCTTTGAAAAGCTACAAAATGTTGTCGCAACTCAGACAAGCGCAAGCATTTTGTAACTTTTCCTATTTTCATGCCATGACTACACAGATCGTTCAAATCATGACAAGTTGTGGCATTCTGCATGACAGAAATCTCACTCCAGTCTTTGGGGCACACATTACTTGTAAGATGCTCCAGATTTATAAAGAGGAGTGCCTTTCCTCATGAATCAGTAGAGTCTGAGACTACCATGCCCCCTCACCAAGGCTAGCGAGAAAGTCCTTGTTCTGGATGACCTTAAAGGGAACCAACCACCCCAAATGACCCCCCCGGACTGTTAATATGTGTCCCTACACCCAGCACACACATTTGGGGCAATCGTTTTTGCTAAAAAAACTGTTTAGTAGAAGCTAAGATACAGGGGCGTAACTAGAACTGGCAGGGCCCCATAGCAAACTTTTGAACGGGGCCCCCTCCAAGACACGCCCCCCAATGACATGCCCCCTCCAAGACATGCCCCCCCAATGACACGCCCCTTCAAGACACACCCCCTTACAGGCCCCAGCAGTATATACAGCAGCCCCAGTGGTATACCGCAGCCTCCCCAGTGGTATATACAGGCCCCAGCAGTATTACAGCAGCCCCAGTGGTATACAGCAGCCTCCCCAGTGGTATATACAGGCCCCATTAGTATTACAGCAGCCCAGTGATATACAGCAGCCTCCCCAGTGGTATATACAGGCCCCAGCAGTATTACAGCAGCCCCAGTGGTATACAGCAGCCTCCTCAGTAGTATATACAGGCCCCAGCAGTATTACAGCAGCCTTCGCAGTGGTGGTATATACAGGCCCCAGTGGTGGTATATACAGGCCCCTGGTGGTGGTATACAGGGCCCCTGGTGGTGGTATATACAGGCCCCTGGTGGTGGTATATACAGGCCCCTGGTGGTGGTATACAGGGCCCCTGGTGGTGGTATATACAGGCCCCCCGCTCTCCATTACCTGCAGCAGGCAGTCGCGCTGATCGCAGCCACAGCCTGTCATGTAGTGTGACGCTGTAGCCGGCGATACAGGAAATAGAGCGGCGTCGGTTACAGCCCACATGACAGGCAGATCAGCGCGACTGCCCGCCGGTAATGGAGAGCGGGGGGACGCAGCAGCCGTGAGGGCAGGGTGTGTAAGGGCAGGGTGTGTGTGAGGGCAGGGTGAGTGGAGGCAGGGTGTGTGAGGGCAGGGTGTGTGAGGGCAGGGTGTGCGAGGGCAGGGTGTGCGAGGGCAGGGTGAGTGTGAGGGCAGGGTGTGCGAGGGCAGGGTGTGCGAGGGCAGGGTGAGTGTGAGGGCAGGGTGTGCGAGGGCAGGGTGTGCGAGGGCAGGGTGTGCGAGGGCAGGGTGAGTGTGAGGGCAGGGTGAGTGTGAGGGCAGGGTGTGCGAGGGCAGGGTGAGTGTGAGGGCAGGGTGAGTGTGAGGGCAGGTTGAGTGTGAGCACTGGGCGAGTGTGAGCACAAGGAGAGTGTGAGTGCAGGGTGAGTGTGTGAGGACAGGGTGAGTAAGGGCAGGGTGTGTCCATGCAGCAGGGGGGTCAGATGAGACCAGGTGGTCAGGGGCCCAAGGTAATGGTGTAGGAGATGGGCACCTTTGAACAGTCAGCAGGCTGTGGCAGGCCAAGGACTGCTGTGGAGCATCAGGCTGGGGGACCGACGGAGGCAGGGCACTGCATGCGGCATCGCTGATCCCTGCTCAGCCTACAGCCCCGCGCCGCTGTGGAGGGACCCGAGGGTAGCGCTGCTGGCCCCACTGTGTCCTCAACTTTAGTCAGGCTGCGGTGGGCTCCGTGGGTAGCACCGTCTGTCCCCCGCAGCCCGCGGCTATGCAGTGCCGTGGGGGGGCCAGGCACCGCCACAGGGGCCCAGGAGTGGGGCTGTACAGGCCGCGGTTGGGACCTGCAGCGGTGGTGGGGAGATGTGGAGAGCGGGAGCGCCGACAACGCACTTACCGGTGGCGTCTTGACGGGGGCGATCCGGGCTGGCCGCACGAGGGTCCGGGCTGCTGCGAGGAGGAGCGCACCAGGTGAATGGTGCAGCCTCAGCCGCCAGGACTGCAGAGAGGCCGCGGGTGCAGGCTACGGCTCAGGGCCAGGGCACTGAACCAGGATGTGCCCGCAGTGTCTAGATGGAGCGCCTCCCCGGGGCAGGCGGTCTGGGGGCCCCGAGGATAGTGTGTGGGGGCAGCGGTCAGGGGCCCCCTTGTATGACATGTGGGGGCGCTCAGGGGAGCAATGGGCCCCCCCTTTCCGTCCGGGCCCCCCCTACAGCACCCAGGGGGTAAGGGGGCGGAGCTTAGTGGGCGTGGTCCTAAAGTGTCGGGGCCCGCTGGGCCAGTCTGCCCCTGTATGTATCGCAGGCGCAGCTGCCGGTATAGCAGCGGCTGCGTAGCGGCGCTGGGTCCGGGCCCTCCACAAGCGCCGGGCCCCAAAGCGACCGCTACGGCTGCTATGCTGGTAGTTACGCCACTGCTAAGATATATGTTTATAAAGTGTAATAAATCGAGATGGCTGGGTGTTACCTAGCTTTGTCCACGTGCAGTGCTCGTGCCTGTGATCCTCCTCTCCCCCCTCCCCTCTCAATTTCTAAGAGCCTGGCCGCGTCATGAAAGGGGCGGGACTAAATCGCGATGAGCCCCGCCTCCTTTCATGATGCGATTTAGCCCCGCCCCTTTCATGACGCGGCCAGGCTCTTAGAAATTGAGAGGGGGGGGGGAGAGGAGGATCACAGGCACGAGCACTGCACGTGGACAAAGCTAGGTAACACCCAGCCATCGCGATTGATTACACTTTATAAACATATATCTTAGCTTCAACTAAACTGTTTTTTTAGCAAAAACGATTGCCCCAAATGTGTGTGCTGGGTGTAGGGACACATATTAACAGTCCGGGGGGTCATTTGGGGTGGTTGGTTCCCTTTAATCCTGCATGCTCAAGACTTATGTTCATGACCATTGTGAACGATTGCTCATATGCAGAAAGTATATCACATGGTTTTTTTCATGTGATTTTCATGTGTACAGTGTTTATGCTTTTTTGGGTCATATTCTCTAATTAAAGATAAAATTACTGAAATGCTATATGGTTAAAGAAACCATAAAATATCATTAAGTCATTATATTATATACATACATTGTAAAACAAACCTGAGTCACCCAGTGTGAATAATGCTCCTCAAGTTCATTCTCAAGAACAAATTGTGAATTTGAGACCAGGGAAAATGTAATACAGATTCATCTCAGCATCTGCTAAATACCTCGTGACTCACAATGTTGTTGTAAGAAATCCTCAAAATGATCTCCTTCCCTGTAATGTACACAGAAGTGATCGTCTTACGCATTGGTCACGGGTTCTTCTATTATCTCCATCTGATCTGTCATGTGACACAACAGTTGTACCGTTCTAGTAAAGTCACCTGATTACAGGATATTTGTGTAACAAGTCTGGAGTTATGTGGATTATGCTGGAAATCAGCTCCTTGCCTGAGATGAACTAGAGCAAAGATTATTTTGTAATCCACAAGGTTCTTTCAATGTAGTGAAGTACAATGAGTGCGGAACATAATGGCTTACTTTTCCTTGAGATGTAGAATGGTCAGTCAATAAGGGGAGACAGCACTCGTATCAGTCTTCAAACCAAAGTGTTAAACATACTTGCCTTTAAGAATTTGTGTACTTTTCTCTAATGATTATTTTGGGAGCATGAACATTAGACTGTTGACTTTTAAAAGTTATGGCTGTTTACTCTTAGTAAAAAATAAAAATAGCTTTGTATCATGGAGCATAGAATCCTAGCACATACAAATTAATTATTTAAAGGACTATATCAATTTATAGTTTTTTTGATTTTTCAAAAATACGACGGTTATGGTAAAAAAATAACGCATCTGACTCATTTACCGCATAACGGCCGCACTTGCGGCACACTGCATTGTCTATGGGGCTTGCGGCAAGTGTGCGGCAGCAGCGACAAGTGCGGTTTCAGCAGTTGCGGCAGAAGCGGCCGCGAAAAAAAACGCCGTCAGCAGCAGGTTTTTTCGCGGCGGCATCTGCCGCAACCGCCGAAACCGCACCTGCCGCGACTGTCGCACACTTACCACAAGCCCCATAGACAATGCATGGGGCTTGCCGCAAGTGTGCCGCAAGTGTGGCAGATGCGTTTTTTACCGTAACTGCTGCATTTTTGAAAAAAAAACAGTGTGAAAGCAGCCTAACATACTCACCTGTCTTCTGTTATTTTCAGCAGTGCTGGACTCTGCATTGGTCTCACACAATAGCATTTGTAGCATGGTGGATCACACAGTATTTTCTGTATGGAAAAGCAGATACTGTTCAAATGCAAGTCTATGATATGCACAATGATGCCGTCAAGCCTCATTCATAGGCTTAGGTCGGCTTCACATCACGGTTTTGGTGTATCAGGTTCTGTCAGGTGTTTTGCAGGAAACACTGGACAGAACCTGACAGGCCCAGATAGAACAGAACTCTAGGGCAAATATGCCCTCTGGTCCTGTTTTCTGCCGGAATCGGCAGATCGCAGGGTTCAGGAGTGGTCCCTGCTGAAATTTCTAAATCTAGCTCCCACTAGCCACGGTCCTGAAATCTCAGGCGGAGAACTCTCCAGGTGCTGAAGTTAAGGGCCTGCGCAGAGCCTCAGCACCCGGCGTCCGGGAGCCAGACCGATTTTATGTCGGATCCGGCACGATCCGGCGCTATAGACTCCCATGTTAGGGGGCGCCGGATCCGGGAGGATCTGATTTGTGCAGATTTTTGCCCCAGACAGTAAATCACAGCAAGCTGCGATTTTGTGTTCGGGAGAAAAACCTGCGTTCTCCCGGATCCTCCCGGACAGATGGGAACCGGATGGCAAATAGCTGCCATCCGGCCCCATCTGGCCCCCTAGGCCAGAATCTGATCTGGGGCTATCCGGTTCACACCAGACAGCCTCAGATCAGCAAGACCGTGGTGTGCAGCCTGACTAACATTGGAAAATTTTAACCGCATTCACAACCTAGGAATGTCCTGGTCATGTCCCTGCCTTTGATGAGGGCTCACATGATGAACTCGCAGCTTTCCCTGCACATGTTGGCTGATCTAATTAGCGAACATGTGCATCTTAGGATGTGTGCATACGATCCATAGGCACTGCAAAAAATAAAAACCTCCACAAATCCCTCCCCTTTCCTCATTTATAAAAATGTTTTTTTTTTTTTCTAAATATAAGAAATAAAAAACCCCACAAAAGTTCAAATCACCTCCCTTTTGCTCCTTTGAAAAATAAAACAATAAAAAAATACACATTTGGTAAAGCTGTGTTCAGAAATGTTTGGTCTATAAAAAATATAAAAAAAATTAATCTGATAGGTAAACAGTGTAAGTAAAGAAAATTAAAATGGCAGAATTACATTTTCTTGGTGACAGCAACATTGCAATAAAATGCAATGAGGCAATCAAAACATTGTATCTACCCAAAAATTGTAGCTGTGAAAATATCAGCCTAGGGCACAAAAATTTCATTTAACCCCATAGAATCATACTACCAGGTCAGTTTTACTGTATAATGAACATCTAATATATAAAGCTGAATGTGTGTATGTGTGTGTGTATGTCTGGGATTGGCATCTACACCGTCGCTACTACAGCCACAAAATTTTGCACAGTCACACGTCTGGATCTCGAGAGCGTCTTAGGCTATGTTGTGAGGCGAAATTTTAACACCACGCGTTCCAATTCACCAAACAATTTTGGCCCTATCTTCATAATGGAGAGAAAGTGACAGTTACCAGTTGACAGTTGTGAATGAGAGGGGCTTAATGACAGCACCAAAGACTAACAGCATATACCAGCATATAGTCACTAAGGTGGGGCCCTGACATGGAATATTCGCCACACACGGGGACATGTATACACACCACATGCACACAAAGAGTAACAGCTAAGGTGGAGCCCCATACTTGTAATTTTTTCCTAATTTACACTATATAGTAAAATGAATGGTTTCAAAAGTACAACAAAAAAACAAGTCCTCATATGGCTATATTGATGAAAATAAAAATTTATAGTTATTGAAGAAGGGGAGGATGAAACAAAAGCGCAAAAAAAGACAATTGCCGGGTGGTGAAAAGCTTAAAAAGTGACCTCCACTCTACACAACAAACACTATGTGATAAAGCAAATTACTAATGCAGTCACATGACACCAGGGTGCACCAGTGTGTCACTGAAAATGCCACGAGACAGCAACCGTGAGTATGTTACTCCACTCATTACACATAGAGCCCTTTCACATCTGCGCTCCAGTGCGTTTGGCAACAATGCGCTAGCGCAGGCGGTAGCGCAGTGCATGCGCTGCCAAGCGCATCGTAGTGGAAATGAAGCGCATTGCGCTAGCGCCGACATTACCTTAGCGGAAGCGCTAGTCCGGACGCACCGGAAATGTCACATTACATATCACAAACTTGTGAAGACTTACAGAAAACTGTTGAACTCTGTCATTGCCAACAAAGGATATACAGTATAACAAGGTATTGAGATGAACTTTTGATATTGACCAAATACTTATTTTCCACCAAAATTAAAAAAAAAATTCTTTCCAAATCAGACAATGTGATTTTCAGGATTTGTTTTCCCATTTTGTCTCTCTTAGTTGAGGTCTGTCAATTACTGGCCTCTCTCATCTTTTTAAGAAGGAGAACTTGCACAATTGTTGGCTGACTAAATACTTAAATACTTTTTCCCCACTGTACTTGCATGCATTGCTCAGGTGTGATTATGGGCTATTCTTCCACACAAACACTTCAAACCCTGAAGATTCTGTGGGCTTCATCCATGAATTCTGAGCTTTCGTTCCTTCCATACATTTTCTATTGGATTCAGGTGATTAGAGGGTCATTCTAGAAGATTTATTTTCTATTTTTAAAACCAATTGAAAGTTTCCTTGGATGAGTGTTTGGGATCATTGTCTCACTGAAATATCCACCGTCGTTTCCTCTTAATCATCCTAATAGATGGCAACAAATTTGTATCAAGAATATCTATTCATCCTTCCTTCAATGACATGAAGTTTGCCAGAGCCATATATTGAAAAACAGCCCCACATCATGATGTTTCCAGCTCCAAGCGTCACTGCTACTATGGTGTTTTGTGGTGATATGCAGTGCTTTAGGCCTCTAAACATGGCATTCAAAGAGTACATTTTTGGTCTCATCTGACCAGACTATATTCTCCCAGTATTTCCCAGGCTTATCTAATGGTGGGTTTACACACACCAATCATTGTATCCAATCTCTGAACCAATCTCTGGTTGCAGTGAAATCATGGACACATAGTTCCATTTTGTGGCTGTGTACAACATGGAGCAATCTGTCCATGATTTCACTGCAACCAGAGATTGGTTCAGAGATTGGATACAATGATTGGTGTGTGTAAACCCACCATAAATGTTGTTGAGTACACTTTAAATGTGCTTTAAGATGATTTTTTTCAGCAATAGAGTCTTGCATGGTAATAAAATGTTCATTTACCATTAAAAAATAAAACAAAAAAATGGGAATAACAATCAGTTGATAGTATGTCACTAGCGAGATACACATAAAAGTGAAGAATAAAAAAAAGGGGAGGAAAGGAAAGATAGAGGATAAATATCAAAGGAGAGGAAAGGAGAAGGAAAAGTGCAGCATAAATTAAACTGAAAAGGGGAAAAAGGCAGGAGTAAGGAAAAAGGGGGGTTGAGGGAGAAAGGAAGAAAGGGGTCAATAAAAGGGTGAATCAATTCAAACTATATACACTGACACGGTGGGTTAAATCTCTAAAGATCATAATAAAGAGCAATCTCCTTAATCAAGCACAATCTATAAAGAAGAATAAAGGTAGATAAAGTATGTTAAATGGTACTATAAATGAGCAAACATACATACAACTCAGGAAAGAAGACTAATCTATCAATCAATATCAAACGTCAATGTCAGAGAAAACAAAGACACCCAGGGGGTTCACTTTTCTAAAGGTGGTGTCTCACGTGGCGATCTGGCCTGCGATGTCGGAAGCAATGTGCAGGTGCACGCTCGCTTCCGACATCGCAGGCCAGCTGTCACACGGCACGACGTTGCCGGTGACGCGGCGGCGATGTGGGCGGAGCCATCGCTCACTGGGCTGGGCTCAGCCCAGTGAGCGATGGCTCAGGAATGCTGCGATATAGGCTGGATCGCGCCGCCAACAGTGTCAGACGCGCGATCCAGCCTAATCGCTGGTCACAGGATGACAGGTTTATGAACATGTTCATAAACCTGTCAACCTGCTACCAGCGATAATTTGCAGTTGCGTCATGCTGTCACACAGCGCGACGCACTTGCAATATCGCCCGCGACATCGCTGTTACGTCACTTTTCGGCGATGTCGCGGGCGACATCGCCTGGTGTGACACTACCTTAAGTACCTACGATGTAAATTTTTTCTAACCGCAAAAAAATATTCAAACAAGTTATGCTAGGAAAGTTTATCTACTAAATCCTCTATAGTGGTTGGTTTTTCATCTCTCCACAAAGAAGCAATAAGGTTTTTTGCTGCTATGAGAATATGTATTGTAAGTAAATGGTTTTCTTTTGGAATCTCTGGGACCCCCATCAGGGGTAGAGCTAAGTCCATTGTGAGGGTGACTTTATAATTTATAAGTAATTCATTAGTGTCTGAACATGTAACCAAAACTGTCTAATCACATGACAGCTCCAGAAAATGTGCTTAAAGGGAACCTGTCACCCAAAATAACCTTCCTAACCTGTTAATAGCTGTCCCTGCTGCCTTACAATACTTTCTAAGCCATCCCTATCTGATCTATGTTAGTAATCTATGAGTACAATAAAGTAGTTAGCAAATTTACAAAATCCATGACAGCGTGGCGTTACTTGCTGCGTTTGTGACGGGTAGGCAGGTCTCCTGTGCCGTGCTACTCCACCTCGCCGCTCTATTACGCCCTAATGGGCGTCATTACACACTGCAGAGCTCGGGCACGATTTTAATCTCTCACCTGCAATGTCACCGCTGCGATGCGGTCACGTGACGCCGGGATTGCGTCACATCTGGTCGCCGGTAGATTGCATGCTGAAGTCTGCCTGTGTGCGACCGGAAGTGACGAGTCCCGGCGTCACGTGACCACGTCGCAGCGGTGACGTTGCGGGTGCGAGGTAGAGCGGCACAGGGGACCCGCCTACCTGTCACAAACGCAGCGAGGAATGCCCCGCTGTCATGGATTTTGTAAGTTTGCTAACTACTTTATTGTACTCATAGATTACTAACATAGGTCAGATAAGGATGGCTTAGAAAGTATTGTAAGGCTGCAGGGACAGGTATTAACAGGTTAGGAAGGTTATTTTGGGTGACTGGTTCCTTTTAATTGTCCCTACTTAGCCACAGTGTCTCCAGCAAAGGGGATCATTGACCGAATCAATCAAATGCAACTTTTGTGGGGAGAGGTACCACTTGGTGAAGATCTTGTATTGCGTTTCCTGGAACGACACACAAGGGACAGTGAAGTAGATCATCGGTAAAATGATCACACAAGGTCTTGTGGTCTATCTCCAACTCTCCCTCCCACACACCCAAGAATCTTTTATTATCTACGGTACGGTAACGTCACTATTGAAAAATTGATATAATTTGCCAGTCCTCCACCCCATTTCAAAGTCAGCGTGTTGGAGGAGTGAGTCAATGTTGCTAGGTAAAGTAAGAGACAATTTCCCGCTGCTTAAAATATCATTGATTACACGCCATTGAGCATCTTCAGACATAGGCAAACAAAACTGTGCTTCTAAAATGGAGAAGGGTTTCAAGTGGTCATTAATTAACAAATCTGAAACAGACTTAATACCAGCTTGTCTCCAAGAATGGAGTTTTAGTGATGGGCAGGTAGCCTCAAAGACCTCTACTGGGAGCCAACAGGGAATAATGCTTTTAAAGAAAGGCTTGGAAACATGTACAAGACTCCGCCAGGCTCTAATGGTAGCTTTCAAAGAGTAAGATACTGGCAAACGTTTTCTTGGGTTGAGAAGAAAGGAAGCTATGAAGGTAGCTGGATTAGCGATAAGCATATGAGCTTTTTCAATGCTAACCCAGGAGGGTATATTCTGTATTTCCCACCACTTCCTGCTTTCTTTGATCAGAATAGAAAGGTAGTAGGCCCTAATATTAGGAACGCCTAAGCCTCCTCTTTTCCTATGCTTCATAATTGTGGTTTTGGCAATCCTCGATGATGTACCCCCCAAATGAATTTGGTCAGCTGCGACTGTAATCTTTGGAAATGCTTTTGCTGAATCGGAAGGGGGAGGGATCTGAGAATGAAGAAGAGTTTAGGGAAAACAACCATCTTATATGAAGTTATCCTACCCAACCAGGACATATCAAACTTGGAGAGGAAGGATAGATCTTTCGCGATTCTTTTAGTAATGTCTAACATATTCTTATCCACTATGTTTCGCAAGGGGTTGGTCAATATTATTCCTAAATAATAGAGTTCAGGGGATGCCCATGAGAGTTGAAATTCTCTCTTTAGAAGGTTAAGTAAGTCACTATCGATGTTAAAGGGCAAAGCTTGTGTTTTATGGGTATTCAGTTTGTAATAGCAAGCTTCTGAAAATTGTTTAGTAACTTCCAAAAGTCTTCTTAAAGAGTTTAGGGGATCTGTTAACATAACCATCAGATCATCGACAAATAGCGAGGTCTTATGTTGTCTGCTATTCAGAGGGACTCCTCATATATTAGCATCCACTCTGATTTTTTCAACAAAGGGTTCCAAAATGAGATTGAAAAGAATAGGTGATGGGGGCAATCCTGTCTGGTTCCATTTGTAAGCTTAAACGGTTTAGAAACAAAATTATTTAATAAAGCTTTATCTGATGGAGACGAATATAAAGCTTTGATGACATTAAAAACATAACCAGACAGGTTGTGTGAGGAAGAGGAGACCCCAGTACACCCTAACAAACGCTTTTTTAGCATCCATAGTTATGGCAAGCACCAGGGACCTCAACGTCTCCACCTGTTGCAAGATTTTCAACACCCGTCTAACCGCATCCGTCGTTCCTCTTCCTGTGATAAAGTCAGTCTGATCAGAATGGATTAGTTTAGGAATATAGCTCAAAAGTCTGTTACAAATCACTTTCACAATTATCTTAGTATCTGAATTAATGAGGGAGATGGGTCTACAGTGGGCCTTATTCTGTGGGTCACCTTTTTCTTTTAGTATTACCGTTATGACTGCTTCCTGCATTTCAGCAGGAAGCAGAGATGTTATAGAGGCGGAGTTGATTAGTTTAGTAAGGCCAGTAGAAATTCAAATGACTTAAAATATTCGTTCGATAGGCCGTCTGGAAAAATGGAGGTTTCCATTTTTAAGGGAGTTAATAGCACAAGAGACTTCCAGCTTAGTAAAAGGTAGATTTATGTGTTTTACTTCCTACTTATCAAGATGAGGAAGTTGCACTGAATCTAAGAAGGCATTTATAGAGAACTCATCAGGTTGTTTAACAGAAGGATTATTTTTCAAGTTATATAAGCGTTCATAGAATTTTACAAATTCCCCTGAAATATCTTTTGGATTTTTAAGAAGGATATCTTCATCATTTTTAAGCTGAAAAATTCTCCTTTTGAATCTCTGTTTCTTAAGATGATTCGCAAAAATTTGCCCGGTTTCTCTTGACAATTATAATAGTTTACTTTTGACGTCTGAATAATCTTATCGTAATCTTCCAAAAAGAGAGACTTTAATTCCTGTCTTAATTTTAGGAGTTTCCGGTGGGTGACTTCCGAAGGGTGAGATACTTGAGTCTCCTCTAGCAAACAAATACCTTCGAGTTTTTTGTTCCTTATCTTTTTTAGCCTCGAGTTCAGCTCGATAAGTGTGCGAAATTGTATTTTTTACACTTCTGGATTTTACACTTCAACATTTTTCACTGGTACCTTCAGTAGTAGCAATTCTTCTGTAAGTAATGCCGTGAGTATGTTTTGCAACAGTAAGATTGTGAATGACTTGAGACAGCTCATTGGTTTTACCCCTCATGAGATGTTTCTTGTGTGGCACATTGCTACTGAGACACCATTATGTAGACCATCTAAGTTTCAGGATCACTTTCTAATTACTTTTAAATTTCAGCTGTTGCCATGACTTTCCCTGGCTTTCTTCATGTGTTCAATCCTTTTTCCCTGTGTCATTTCTCATTTTTATACATCACTAAATTTATAGACACCTACAGTTTTCTTTTTTTGCCTGTGTGGACTGGATGGGTTGTTACTGATATCTGGTGATATTTTCATGTCAATAGCATCTTTAGAAATATATATTAATTTAAAAAAAAAAGGTGACATGTTAAATACTTATTTTATCCACTGCATATTAGCACAAATTAAGGAGTTTATATATATATATATATATATATATATATATATATATATATTTTGTCTGCTGTTGTCGTAGCATTTTATCAGATCCAGGTTCTCTTGCCTTGTCTGTGTATGGTTTGTTCCAGTAGCCCATTTTTCATCAGATTGTCCTGGTTCCTCAAAATCTGATGTGTACCTTGTTAATGTGGGCGATGTCTCTCTCTCTCTCATGTTTACTGAGGTAGGCATTATTGTGTTAGGAGTCTTGCATAAGGACCCCTATTTGTATACTGTGTATTGGTGTTTGTGCATTTAACTACTACTCTATAACAGCCAGCAAGAGGTAGGTATTATAGTGGATGGAGCTTTGCCTAAGATATATGGTATATATTAATTAAGTTATTACTTCAACATAGATTCGAACCTCAGTCTCCCTTGTTGGAGGCAGTGCACTCAACCACTAAACTATAACAGCCATAATGTCAACTGGTAACCTTCCTCAGAAACTCAATGGGACTATGGAGAACAACACTGGAAGCAGGGCCGTAGCATCCATTGGACAAGTTGAGCCTTCTGCTCAGGTGGCAAGGAGGCAGGGGAGTGGCAATGCTGCAGGTGGGAGGCGCCCTGCACATAGCGATGGCTTCCTTTCTGCCTGCTGGCCACCGCCTGCCTCCACAACAAGAAGGCATGCTAGCATCCCTCACCAAAACCCTTCCCCCGCTGGACTGCTAGCACCCCCCATGGTCTTCAATCCTGCCACCGGTCTGCTAGTACATCTCCCCCCTCCCGCTCATTGCCTCAGACGGCGGGGAGGTTTAGTTCACCCCTGACTGGAAGTCAACCAGCATAATTGTCCATCAAGTGCGGCATAAACCAAGGTGATGCACTGTCCCCTGTTGCTGTTCTGTCTGGGCTTGGCCACAAGAGGGAAGTGCAGCCAGGTAAGCAAGGTGGTTGAAAACACACCCACACCGCACAAACACCGACCCTACGTCTAGGACTCTAGGTTGGGCAAGGGGTGGCGGGTGTAGAAAAGTGGGTGGAATGTGGGTGGAGAGACCAACACAATAAAAACCAAGGACCACACAAGGGTAGTTGGAGACCGTGGGAACAGAAAGTCAGAACAGAAGTAGAGAGAGACTTCCCAGACAGTTTCGGGTTCCCTGGAGGTGCAGAATCCTGAGAGGCACAGATCCTAGGAGAGAAAGCCCGCTCCATAGCCTGGAGGCGACGGGAAGGGGAAAGAGACTGAGAGACACTCCAGAGCAGAAGAAAGAGTGGGAGGACAAGGGCCTGGCAGCCGCACACATCTTAGCTGGCCGGAGACACACTTAAAGACAGTGACAGACAGAAGGAGCCTGGTACGCCCAAATATCTGAACATGGGACACTGGAAGGCTAGGCCAACACCAGAGAACCGGCTCTGAAGAAGTGACCGGGGATTCCAGACCCTAATCACGGGACACACCGGTGAGGGCAGAAACTTTATGTGCTGCAGCCTATCTTTCCACCACAGTCTTAGAACACAGTTGTCATACTAGGACTGGTGACCCTGACTGCAAGGGAAATATATTCAACCGTGAGTCCGCGACGACCAGACTGAACCCGTGGGTGAGATACTACGATAACACTGAGAGAGGGGCCGGAAAGGACTTTGAGGGAGAAACACAGAAACGCTACCTGAGCTGCACAGTTTGAGTTACCCGGAGCAGAGCTAAAGTGTGAGAACTGTAACTGGAATGAGCTGAAAGAACTGTAACTTGTAAACTGTGTGAATTGTTGTGCTGTGAAAGACCTGGTAAAGTACCCAGTAAGCTCATCACTGGCTGAGACTGTTTAATTCCAGTGAAGTCCCGCCTGAGGAGCCACAGACTGTCATTCCTGCACACTGGCTAGAGAGCTGCAGCTTTGAAGTAAGTGAACTGCACTGCACACAATCCCTCACCAGGCCCATTCAACACAACTACTCCTGCCTTGGGGACCCTCAACCCTACCCGAGGAAGGCTTACCATCCACGCTGCCCCAAGTCACCGTCCCCAGCAGGAATGCGACAGCAGTGGATCTATTAACTACACACCCTGGGTGGCGTCACGACAAATCCCCTGTAAAGAACCCCTTTTTGGACTGATCCCAGGCCATGGGACCGGGTCACAACTACCATGATACCCCAGAGAGACAGCACCGACCCGATTCCCGAGTACCCCATTGCCTGGCGGCGCATTATACCATCAACAGATAATCAAGGTGGCTAATATTGAGAAACTCCTACCAATAGTTGGAGAAAGCTGGACTCCAAGACAGCACAGAGACAGTAATCATAGCAGCACAAGAGCAGGTGCTAAGTACCAAATCTATAGAAGCAGGAATCTACCACACAAGACAAGACCCAATGTGCAGACTATGTAAAGAAATCTCGGAAACCGTCCAACACATAGTGGCAGGATACAAATTGCAAGGAGGAGCAGTGTATACTGAATACCTCAGAATTGTATACAGGAACATCTGTACAGCATATGGGATACGCCCCTTTAAGACCACATGGGGGACCCCAGAAAAAGTGGTGGAGAATGAAAGGGCTAAAATCCTGTGGGACTTCAAGGTCTAGATGGATATGCAGGTGTTGGCTAACCATCCAGATATTGTGATAGTAGACAAGGATTAGAGATAGTAGACAGCAACATCAGAAAGAAAGAATATGAAGAGCTGGAGAAATATCAGGGCCTCAAAGAACAACTAGAGAAGATGTGGAAGGTGAAGGCAACAGTGATTCCAGTGGTGATAGGGGTAACTGCTCCAAGTGCTCCTAAGTTGGAAAAATGGCCAGAAAACTGTAGTGCTTGGAACAACTTAGACCCTGCACAGAACCCTCAAAACTCCCAGGCCTTTCAGAGAGAATATACATATTTAAAAGACCACATTGAGGAATAACCCTTTTACAAAATAAAACAACACTTAACATATGAATTAAACTGTGTCCTTATTTAAACACTGCACTGGAAAGGTTTCCCAAATTGTATACATCAGTGTTACCGATGTAAAATAAATACATTTTCTATTCCTCTCAAAAGATTCATTTAAAGGGAAACTGTCAGCTCATTTTTCAGTATGGCTGCTTGTGCCGGCTCCTCTGCAGCCTCATCTCCCTGTAAAGGAGCCGATCACCATGGCAACCGATCACCCAGGTACTACAACAAAGTGACACTCGTTTCCTTGATGTAGTATCTGGGTTCACAGTGATTGTGCACTGTATGGCAAATCATTGCCATTCAGTGCACAATCCATGTGACCCCAAAGACTACAATAAGGGATCAAGTGTTCCCTTGTTTTAGTCTCTGGGGTCACCGCGATGGTGCACTGTATGGCAGTGATCTGCCATACAGTGCACAATCGCCGTGATCCCAAAGACTACAATAAGGGATCAAGGGTTCCCTTGTTGTAGTCTCTGGAGTCACGGTGATTGTGCACTGTATTGCAGATCATTGCCATACAGTGCACAATTGCCGTGATCCCAAAGACTACAATAAGGGATCAAGTGTTCCCTTGTTGTAGTCTCTGTGGTCACGGCGATTGTGTACTGTATGGCAATGATCTGCCATACAGTGCACAATCGCCATGACCTCAGAGACTACAACAAGGGAACACTTGATCCCTTGTTGTAGTCTTTGGGGTCACCTGGATTGTGCACTGTATGGTAATGATCTGCCATACAGTGCACAATCACCGTGACTCCAGAGACTACAACAAGAGGACACTTGACCCCTTGCTACAGTCTCTGAATGTAGCAGAGGCAATCGAACGTTGTGGGACCATCGTTTTGGACTACGTCGGAGGGTATGTGGAGTAATAAAGATGGAAGACTGAACTTGTATTTGTGTTTTTTTTCTAATAAAAAGATTTTTCTCTGCGTGGTGTATTGTTTTTACTATTTATTAGAGATTCCTAATGGCTGGGACATTATGAACCTCAGACTTAGTGCCAGCTGCCAATAAAAAAGCTGGTATTAACCCCTTTATTAGCCAGTTTGCCACCGGCACCAGGGCAACTGGAAGAGTCTGGGTACAGTGCCAGAAAATGCACTTCAATGAATGCGCCATTTTCTGGCGCGGCTGCGGGCTGCAATTCTCAACATGGGGCACCCAGAATGCTTGCATCTCTCCTTGCTGAGGATTCCAACCCCCAGCTGCCTAATTGTACCTGGCTGGACCAAAAATATGGTAGAGCTCCATGTCGTTTTTTTTCCCTCAAATTTTATGAATTAAAAAATGTTGGGCTTAGCTGTATTTTTGGTTTCCAGCCAGGTACAACGAGACAGCTGTGGGTGGCAGTCCATAGCTGCCAAGTTGCACCTGGCTGGACCAAAAATATAGTGAAGCCCCACATCATTTTTAAAAAAAATTATTTCTACAAATAAAACGACATGGAGCTTTACCGTATTTTTGGTTGCCAAGCCAGGTACAACTTGGCAGCTGGGGGGCTGGAATGCTCAGCGTGGAGAGACCCAAATGTTGTGGGCCCCCCACGATTTGCATCCCACAGCCACCCCACAAAATAGTGCATTCATTAGAGGCGCCATTTTCTGGTGCTGTATCCCGAATCTTCCAGTTTTTCTTGTGCTGGTGGCAATGCTGGTGGCACACAGGGTCTCTCCATACACGACATCGTGCCTGCTAACAATTTGAATAGAAAATTAGCTCCAATTGTTAGTGGACACCATGTCGCATCTGTAGAACCCCTGTATGCCTAAACATTGGAGCTCCCCCACAAGTGACCCCATTTTGGAAACTAGACCCCCCAAGGAACTTATCTAGATGCATAGTGAACACTTTGAACCCCCAGGTGCTTCACAAATTGATCTGTAAAAATAACAACAGAACATTTTCGTGAAAATAAGTACTTTTTCATTTTTACGGATCAATTTGTGAAGCACCTGTGGGTTGAAAGTGCTTATTATGCATCTAGATAAGTTCATTGGGGGGTCTAGATTCCAAAATGGGGTCACTTGTGGGGGAGCTCTAATGTTTAGGCACACAGGGGTTCTTCATGCGCGACATGGTGTCCGCTAACAATTTGAATAGAAAATTAGCCTCAATTGTTAGCGAGCACCATGTCGCATATAGAAAACCCCTGTGTGCCTAAACATTGGAGCTCCCCCATAAGGGACCCTATTTTGGAAACTAGACCCCCCAAGAAACTTATCTAAATGCATAGTGAGCACTTTGAACCCCCAGGTGCTTCACAAATTGATCCGTAAAAATGAAAAAGTACTTTTTTTTTCACAACAAAATTCTTATAGCCTCATTTTTTTCATTTTCCCATGGGCAACAGGATAAAATGGATCCTAAAATTTTTTGGGCAATTTCTCCTGAGTACACCGATACCTCAAATGTGGTCATAAACCACTGTTTGGGCCCACGGCAGTGCTTGGAAGGGAAGGAGCACCATTTGACTTATTGAATGGAAAATTAGCTCCAAAAGTCAAATGTCCTTCCCTTCCGAGCCCTGCTGTGCGCCCAAACCGTGGTTTATGACTACAAATGAGTGTACTCAGGAGAAATTGCCCAATAAATTTTAGGATCTATTTTATCCTGTTGCTCATGTGAAAATGAAAAAAATGAGGCTAAAAGAAAATGTTTGTGAAACAAAAGTAATTTTTCATTTTTACAGATCAATTTGTGAAGCCCCTGGGGGTTCAAAGTGCTCACAATGCATCTAGATAAGTTCCTTGGAGGGTCTAGTTTCCAAAATAAGGTCACTTGTGGGGGAGCTCCATGGTGTCGACTAACAATTGAATCTAATTTTCAATTCAAAAAGTCAAATGGCGCTCCTTCTCTTCCGAGCCCTGCCATGCGCCAGAACAGTGGTTTATGACCACATATGAGGTATCGGAGTGGTGTACTCGGGAGAAATTACCCAGCAAATTTTAGGATCCATTTTATTCTGTTGCCCATGTGAAAATGAAAAAAATTGAGGCTGAAAGAACATTTTTGTTGGAAAAATTAAAATGTCCATATTTTCCCTTGTTGCTTTAGTTCCTGTGAAGCACTTGATGGGTTAATAATCTTCTTAAATGTAGTTTTGAGTAGCTTGAGGGGTGCAGTTTTTGGAATGGTGTTACTTTTGGGTGTTTTCTGTCATGTATGACCCTCAAAGGGACTTCAAATGTGATGTGGTCACTAATAAATATTTTTGCAAATTTTGCTGAAAAAATTAGAAATTGCTCATGAACTTTGAACCCTTATAGCTTCGTACCAAAAAATTTTTTTTCCCAAAATTGTGCTGATATGTATGTAAATAGAGTCCATGGAGCCTCGTTTAGGAGTCTCAAACATGGGACTAGCCAGATATCCCTCTAGGGAAGGACCTAGCCATTGGGTGGCTCCTTGAGGAGACCACCATAACTACCATATTAAGTGACCCTTTCAGTCAATATCCAGCTCTTTATGAGTTTAAAGATATGACAAGCGAAATACCAAAGCCAGGTATCCATCCACAGACAGCTGTTTAGAGGTTTTGCTCCTCATCAGTGTAGAGTAGGATTCAGGCTAGGTGGGAGCAATGCCCATGGCTAGGTCCTTCCCTGGAGGGATATCTGGCTAGTCCCATGTTTGAGACTCCTAAACGAGGCTCCACGGACTCTATTTGCATATTTGTATTTCCCAGGGGGCAAAGCACCTAGGATTTCACTATGTTTGAGCGCTTTTACTGGCTGCCCGCAGTGTTTTCTTTAACTGGTCTCCCTGAGATCAGTGATTGTTTCGTGATGCTGATGTAAAGTAGACATGTGGGAAATGTTATTTATTAACTATTTTGTGTTACATAACTCTATGGTTTAACAGAATAAAAATTCAAAATGTAAAAATTGCTACATTTTCAAAATTTTCGCCATATTTTTGAGTTTTCATCAATAAGCGCAAAAATTATCGACCTAAATTCATGTCTAACATGAAGCTCAATATGTCACTAAAAACAATCTCAGAATTGCTAGGATCCATTGAAGTGTTCCAGAGTTATTACCTCATAAAGTAACACTGGTCAGAATTGCAAAAAATGGCCAGGTCACTAGGGTCAAAATAGACTGGGTCATGAAGGGGTTAAAGTTGATGGTCTCTGCACAGAATCAGAAGTACAGTAAATCAATTGATTTGCCTAACTTATTAATATAGACTTTCTTAGGACAAGTTCAAAGCCATATACAACATTTTGTTAGATATTACGCTATCATATCTTTGTATACAAAATTAAATTAGAAATAACAAGTTACCGTAAATGCCCTGAGGCTACTACAGAGTCTAACTGGTTGACGAAGCCAGAACTGGTAATTGTTACAGATACAAAACACGTTGTCCATAAACATGTTTACAGTGAATATCAGATGATTGGTGTCTTCATGGCAAACTGGTTTAAATGCGTTATTTCATTTTCACAATTCCTGGAACTGTTTAGGCTTTCATAGGTCATTTATGTTCTTGATACTGGGACTTGACAGATTTTGGCTGTAAATAAAATAATAATCGAGATGGGAAAATTTACATTTTTCATGTAGTTGCATAATAATCCTGCACACAGAGATATTCTCCTAAGAAAGACTACAACCCCACTTTCACTTTCTTAAATATTCTGGTATCAAGTTTATTAACTTTTTGTATTGAGCACCATAACTGTAGTTGCTTAATAAAATTATATAAAAAACAAGGGTTCAATGAAAACTAATGTCTACACCTTCGTAATGTAGCGCCCCGCTAAGAGCACACTACAAAAGGGTACTACACCCCTGACTGAAGGTGCAGTATGCTTTGTTCTGGTGAGGGGTAAAAGAAGTCTGAAACTCCATAACAACTGCATTCACACACTCAGAGCAGGGACTAAAGGGTTAACTACTCCGCTGAGAAATCCAGCCCCGGGTGGGAGGAGTGTGGGCAGAGCAGGAAAGCACAGTGAGCAGGAGGCAGAACGTGAGAGGAGAGAGAAGGAGAAGCAGCTCAGAGGAAGGGGGTCTGAAGTAAGGCAGCCCAGAAGAGAAAGGGGCCAAGAAAGGGAAGGGTAACCAAATACCCTAGCCCAGTCCAAACAGGAGAACCGGCTCCGAGTTGGCTCAGCCGGCTGAATCCCTGAACCACAAACCCGGAGTGGTCGATGACTTCTAGGAGCACGATCCAACCGCCCTAAACCAAGCACGGTCCCCACCAGAAGCACTGAGTTAGGTTCTCCTTGGAGAGATAAATGGATCCCATATATCTCGACGGGCCTGGTATAACAAGCGGGATCCGTGCAGGGCAGCAGAGCAAGGGACAGAGAGCGTGATAGAGAAGGAACACCAGTGGAGCTTCAGAGGGACACTTCTCATTGCCAGAACCACTTGGTCCACTGCTCTGCAAAGAGAACTGCATTACCCTGTAACCCTGCAGAATACCGGAATAAAGTACCTGTTCAGAGTGAGCAGCATGTCGGTGATTTCTTCCTTTGAACTGTGATTTACCTGCCTTGCTCTACAGTGACTGTGCTGCCGTACTCCACCAATCCTACTTCCAATACCCCGGGGACATCTCCCTACCTGTAGAGGGCTACTATATCTGGCTGTCGTCCATAACCCCGGAGGTTCCTGCAGCGCCGGTGCCATCACCGGGACCTATAGGTGGCGTCACGAACAAACTTTATTTTTATTATTTTATTTTCCACATTTTTCATTGACCACCAGGGCCACAGACTCGGGCACCACCACCCGTGACTTCCAGCCTGAGATCTGAGTCCCCTTGCCTGGGTGAGTCAACTTGGCGCTTACAAACAGGACGAACCAACCCGTGAACCGGGTTTTGTGCACTTTACAGGACTTTATCGTCCATCCTGAAACAGTCTATACACGGCCCCCCAGAACTTTTTCCCGCCATTCTCAGTGGATCCAAGATGACAGGTCCAACGATGTAAAGGACAACGTGCTGGCCCAGGGGCCTACCTCGGCCTCTTACCATGGGAGGGCCATACCAGAGGCGCAAAACTGTTTGCCCACCCCGATTGCCATCAAACAACCAAGGGGGCGGGCCAAAGACTAAACTGCCCCTTCCGGAAGCTAAAAATGGCAGCAAAGACGGAGCAACACAACCAAGTTCTGGCAACCAGGGGCTGGAACCGGGAGCTAGAGACCGGTCCATGGTTGAGCACCCGGTAACCAGTGAGGACCTGCCAGCTGAGATGCAGCCCATCATCACTAGTGCAGAAGTCATGGCAAAGCGAGATGACCCTGAGGCCCTACCTGATGACAGCGGCAGTGAGACCAGAGTGGAGTCAGAGGAAGTTGAGGAGCCATCCAGCCATCCAAGCTCCGAGGAGGAGGAGGACCGGAAAGGTGAAATTGAGGAAGTCGGGGCATCTGGGCCCCGCACTGTGCAGAAGGAGCTCCAGCCGCAAAGGACCGGCTAGACAGGTCAGTGTAGCCGCAATCACAGATGAGCGGAAACGTGCATCAGCTCCTGAGCACTCAGACTGGGACTTGTACCAGAATGACCGGGCTAGCCATGAGCAGCACGCAGGGCCAAGAGGATGGTATGCCCTGTGTGCTCACAAATGTGTGGACTAGAGACTGCAAAACCCAGTCATGTATATAGTTGTTTAGTGTGAAAATGTGTGCATATGCTGCTTTTTTGCCTTTTCCAGTTATAATACTCATAGACTTTCATGAGGACTTTTGCTTAGAACTGTTTGCAACGTTTAAAGAGACAGTACCTCCCGGACAGGAAGATCAAGAATACTTACTGTTATTATTAAAAGTGTTTTTATTGTTTGCTATGCATATAAAAACATGCACTCTGTACCGGGTAGGGTAGACTGGACACTTAAGGACAAGTGTAATTTCCCAAGGAGGAGTGTAGCGCCCCGCTAAGAGCACGCTAAAAAAGGGTACTGCATCCCTGACTGAAGGTGCAGTATGCTTTATTCTGGTGAGGGGTAAAGAAGTCTGAAGCTCCATAACAACTGCATTCACACACTCAGAGCAGGGGACAAAAGGGTTAACTTCTCTGCTGAGAAACCCATTCCCGGGTGGGAGGAGTGTGGGCAGAGCAGGAAAGCACAGTGAGCAGGAGGCAGAACGTGAGAGGAGAGAGAAGGAGAAGCAGCTCAGAGGAAGGGGGCCTGAAGGAAGGCAGCCCAGAAGAGAAAGAGGCCAAGAAAGAGAAGGGTAACCCAATACCCTAGCCCAGTCCAAACCAGAGAACTGGCTCCGAGGTGGCTCAGCCGGCTGAATCCCTGAACCACAAAGTCGGAGTGGTCGATGATTTCTCAGGAGCACGATCCAAGCACGGTCCCCACCAGAAGCACTAGACTGAGTTGGGTTTTCCTTGGAGAGATAAGGGGATCCCATATATCTCGACGGGCCTGGTCTAACAAGCGGGATCTGTGCAGGGCAGCAGAGCAAGGGACAGAGAGCGTGATAGAGAAGGAACACCAGTGGAGCTTCAGTGGGACACTGCTCATTGCCAGAACCACTCGGTCCACTACGCTGCATAGAGAACTGCATTACCCTGTAACCCTGCAGAATACCGGAGTAAAGTACCTGTTCAGAGTGAGCAGCGTGTCGGTGATTTCTTCCTTTGAACTGTGATTTACCTGCCTTGCTCCACAGTGACTGTGCTGCCATACTCCACCAATCCTACTTCCAATATCCCGGGGACATCGCCCTACCTGCAGAGGGCTACTACATCTGACTGCCGTCCATCACCCCGGAGGTTCCCGCAGCGCCGATGCCATCACCGGGACCTACAGGTGGAGTCACAAACAAATTTTATTTTTATTATTTTATTTTCCACATTTTTCATTGACCACCAGGGCCACATACTCGGGCACCGCCACCCGTGACTTCCAGCCTGCGCCTGAGATCTGAGTCCCCTGGCCTGGGTGAGTCAACAACTCCTCAGCAGATGGCAGCATTGGTATGTGGCAGGTAATAGACTGTTCAGTAGATTCTCTTCTACAGGTCCAGTTAGCAGGAAACCGTAGCAATAAATGGCTGTGTTGTAAAAGTGTATAGATTGGAACCCTGTGCAGACTGCCGGTCAATGTGATTTAAGTAACGTGCTCTTGTTGAACTCTTGACATTAGAAGGAAATTCATTAGACAATGCAAGTCATTTATGGCTGTGTTCATGTTAGCACTGTGTGTTGTTGGGACAGTAAGTTTAAATATGCTAAAGCAGGGCCTTCAGACTTGTGTGACAAAGAACGAGTTAGACACCCTGTGACAGCAACCACCAACTTAAACATTCAAAACATTGACAGACTCATTCAGGATGATTGTCGTATCACTCAGAGGGAAATTGCAAGTGTGGCGCCCTGCTCACACTGATAGCCACAGACTTCTCTAATGCACACTTGGGTTTCCATAGCAGGTACCTACTACATGCAACATCTTCCACCCTGGCACAGTAGGGGGAGCCCCACTTGCTGACCTTAGGCAAGATCACCTATAAATACTGCTGCTGGGGAAGGAGTTAGTCAGAGTGTGCAGATGCTAGGAGAGCTGCAAAGACGTCCTGGTGGTCGGTGCCGCGGTTAGGCCTGAGCCAGTGACCCGGAATGGCCCTTCTGACGTCCCGTAAGCCTGAGTGGGAACAGAAGGCAAGGAGAAGACAGCCTAAAGGGAGTGAGGAACTAGTGGAAGTTTGCCCTAAGATGTACCGGACATCGGGGATTCGCACCTGTGGAGTCCTTCAGGACCACAGAGAACCCCGTCACACCATGGAGGCTTCAGCCACTCGGTCCATCTGTGGGTCGAAGAGAGGGAGCCAGACACAGCAGTGTTCCACCGCAGTGATCAGAGAGGGTAACCCGTGGACCGCACAGGAGGAGAGGACAGATATCAGAGTCAGGAAGAGAGAGGAGGCCAGTCTGGCTGCATGCAGGCTGGGCTTCAGCAACCACAGAGGAACAGAGGAGGCCTTATACCCACTTGCTGTGGGGACCCACTGTGCAACCTGGTTACCTGTCAGTGCCCTGGACATCTTTACCTGCCGTAACATCAGTAAAAGGGAAAAGAGACTTTTGCAGTGTGCGTGTGTCATTCCTCTCCGTTCCCGGTGCCCCTCATAGACTGCTCCAACACTCCCCATACCATCTACAGCTCCACTTCAAGCTGCCCCTTCACACTACGCTGCCCCGGAGGTCCAGCCCTACCTGTAGAGGACTTTGCCAACTAGCCGAGATGCAATCTACCTCTGACGGACTGTGACGGCGCTGGTGACTCTTCACCAGAAACTACAGGTGGCGTCATGACAACTTGTAAATATAATCCCCTGTAAATATACCCTTTTTCAAAGAAGTCCCCCAGGATACGGGATCAGGCGCGGCCACCACTCCCCATGACACTGGAGCGTTAACCGCTTGGAGCCTGATACCCGAGTACCCAAAAGCCTGGGGCTCGACATATCTTTTCTGGCATCACGAACAGAATCCCGTGCCCGGTATTACCGGGTACTGTGTGCCGTGTTTTTGACTGTATTGAGTGACTGTTTAAACTACGCAGCCATTACTGCGCCGAAGAGCGTGAAGAAAGGGGGCGAGCCAACCTGTAGAGCGCAAAACTGAAGCCCGCCCCTCACTCACCCGAGCATTCCCAAGTGCCGCGGCCTAGTCTGGAAACTCCCGAACTGTTTAACTCTTTAAGAACTGGATGTAATTCACTAGGGGGGCCTCCAACAAGTCGGCCTCCTCCAGCGACGACGAAGGTACGTTCGCTGACCCTAGGAATTACCCGGAAGCCACGATGGCTGGATCCAGTAGCACTGCTAGCGCCACCGGCGCACCGGGTGCACTCGCCCCAATAATGCCGATGTCACTCCCATACATCCCGGGGGCCAAGTGGTTGCCCCAGTATGACGGACGCCCTGATACATTGGATGATGTCAAGCGGAAAATCAATAGCGTCCTGGATATGTATGCAATAACCGGCCAACAACGCGCTGCTGTGGTGCTCGGACAGTTAACTGGCGCTGCAGAGAAAGAAAGTGCATCCTGGTTTGCCGCTGAACGCAGATCAGCCGCCTCCATATTTAACAAAGTGAGAGCTACCTTCGAGGAGTGCAATGAGGCTGATGTACGCATGCACTTTCATCACTGCTACCAGAGGCCGGTGGACGATATAAGAGCTTATGCCTGGCATTTGGAAGAAGCATTGCACACCCTTAAACATGTCAGCCCCGCTAGTGTACCCGACGAGAACAAGCTCCTGATTGAACAATTCACTCGGGGACTGCTATCCCCGAGGACAGTAAGACTGTACGTTGGTGGTTATTGAGCAATCCTGAAGCTGACTTTAATACCCTGAAGGAGATGGCCATCAAAGGGTTAAGGCCGGTAGAGACCCATGAAGCTGCTATTAAAAGGTGGTACAGTAGTGAGGTGCAGGCTACCTCGAAACCATTACCCGTGTCACGCACAATGTTCAATCTGCTCAGCCTGACACGTATGATTCCCTGCGCGCTGAGATGCGTGCTGAGATGCGCCAAATTAACAAAAACATCACTAAGCTAATGGATGCTCTGCAGTTGCAGCAAAGCAATCAGCCAGCGCCAAGTCCCCATCCCCGACCTCAGCCGCTGATTCAACTTGCCGACAGTCCGGAGGATTTACCCTGGATGCTAGGGAAGCAAGCCACAGCGTACAGAGGATGAACCACCGACTGCTACAGCTCCACTGGGGAACCCATCTGCCGCCAATGTAACCGCACTGGTCACCTCGCCAGGAGCTGTCCTTTAAATGGCAGTCCCTGGGGGCCGGGGCCAAACCTTAGGATTAGATCAACAGGGCCCAGCCACCTGGTACAAGACCTTCATCGGACACAGGCTGTTTCTGTCCATTGTACTAGATGGCATCCCAACACCTGCTGTGCTGGACACCGGGTCACAGGTCACCACCATCCCTTATATCCTTAAGTATTGGGCTGATGCAGAACTGAAACAGCCTGTTCTAGACTTTACCCTTAATGCATCTAATGGTGAACCAGTTACCATAATGGGGTTAAGGAAGTACCAATAAAGATGGGGAGGGTGGAATTGCAGAAGCAGGGGGTCATAGTTGTAGCAGAAGCCAGTAATGCTAATTATTATTATTATTATTATTTATTTATATAGCGTCATTATATTCCATGGCGCTTTACATGCTAAAAGGGCAGACTAGGACAAGTAACATAGTAACAATACAGGTAACAATAAATGTTGACAATTCGGTTGTACAGATACAAGAGGGGAGAAATCCTGTCCGCGAAGGCTCACAGTCTACGAGGGGCGGGTGGGGATACAGTGGGAGGGGGAAATTCCAGTCGTGAGGTGGTGTGGGGGATCGGGTCTTATTGCAGGTGGTAGGCTTGGCGGAAGAGGTGGGTCTTCAGGCTTCTTTTGAAGGTTCCCAGGGTAGGAAATTGTCTGATGTGTTGGAGCAGAGAGTTCCAGAGTATAGGTGAAGCACGGGAGAAATCCTGTATGCGATTGTGCGAAGAGGAGATGAGGGGGAGTAGAGGAGAAGCTCTTGGGAGGATCGCAGGTTGCGTGAGGGTAGGTATCAGGAGACCATGTCAGAGATGTATGGAGGGGACAGGTTGTGGATGGCTTTGTATGTCATGGTTAATGTTTTAAACCTGGATCTCTGGGAAGTAGGGAGCCAGTGAAGGGCTTGGCAGAGGGAGGAAACAGGAGAGTAGCGGGGAGACAGATGGATTAGGCGGGCAGCGGAGTTCAAGATAGATTGGAGAGGTGCAAGGGAGGTATTGGGGAGGTCGGTGAGCAGGAGGTTGCAGTAATCGAGGCGGGAGATGATGAGAGAGCGAATAAGGGTTTTAGCAGTGTCGTGGTCAAGGAAAGTGCGGATCCTATAGATGTTTTTGAGCTGGAGTCAGCAGAAGGTGGCGAGGGCCTGGATGTGGGTCTTGAAGGAGAGGGAAGAGTCAAGGATAATCCGAGGCACTTGGCATGGGGACTGGAGAGAGAGAGCAGTCGTTGACGACGATGGATAGGTCAGGTAGTGAGGGGAGCGTCTTGGGGGGAAGACTATGAACTCGGTTTTGTCCATGTTCAGCTTAAGGAAGCGAGCAGAGAAGAAGGATGAGATGTCGGACAGGCAGTGTGGAATTTTGGATAGGATAGAAGGGAGGCGATGTCAGGACCAGACAGGTAGATCTGGGTCTCGTCGGCGTAGAGGTGATATTGGAGGCCATGGGACTCAATGAGTTGTCCTAGGCCGAGAGTGTAGATTGAGAACAGTAATGGTCCAAGAACCGAGCCCTGGGGGACCCCGACAGATAGGGGGTAGGGCGAGGAGGATGTGTGGGAGTGGGTGACGCCGAAGGTGTGGTCCGTTAAGTATGAGGAGATCCAAGAGAGGGCAAGGTCCGTGATGACCCATATATCATACTAAGCACTAATGTTGTTAACAATTGCATGGAGGAAGTCTTGTCTTTGCTCCAGCGTGAGATCAGAGCCATCCTGCACCATCAACAGGTAACAATTACAGGTGGTGAAATTGGTACAGCACGGGTGACAGACTCGTTGCCTATTGTGATTCCCCCAATGAGTGAAATAATGATTTGGTGTCAAGCAGCTATAGGTCTGAGAGGGCCGGACTATCAGGCGTTAGTGGAGCCCATCAGCACTGAGCACAGACCTACACTGTTGACAGCCAGGGGGTGGCGGATGTACACAATGGGAGAGTACCTGTTTGCATCTTAAATTGTGGCAATGAGGAGGTTAAATTACCCAGGTATACAACCGTTGCTAACTTCTACCCAGTCAGCAACAACGAGATCCAAACAGTGGGACCCATACCCTATACTAAAGGGGCAAAACCTGATCAAACAACTGGGCCATTGGAGGACTGGTGCCAGCAGCTCCATGTCGGAACTGACACCACTCCTGTGTATGAAAAGCAAGGTGTGTACCGGGTAGTTCAAGAATTTGAACAAGTCTTTAGTAAGCATCCACTTGATTTTGGTAGGATAAAAGGGGTACAACATCACATCCCCACAGGCACACATCCACCAATCAAAGAGCGGTACAGGCCTATTCCACCTGCACATTATCAAAACACCAAGGAAATGTTACAGGACATGAAGGACGCAGGTGTTATACGAGATAGCTGTAGTCCCTGGGCAGCCCCATTAATCCTAGTAATAAGGAAAAAGGATGGCAGTATGAGAATGTGTGTAGACTATAGGCAAATAAACCGCATAACACACAAGGATGCTTACCCGTTACCTCGTATAGAGGAATCTTTAGCTGTGTTGAAGTCTGACAATTTCTTCTCTACCTTAGATCTCACTACTGGGTATTGGCAGGTGTCCGTAGCCGAGGAAGACCGCAAGAAGATGGAATTTACAACACCTATGGGCCTATGTGAAGTCAACAGCATGCCCTTCAGACTATGTAATGCACCCGGGACCTTCCAGCGATTGATGGAGAGTTGCCTGGGACGTAAGAACTTTGAGACGGTACTGCTCTACCTGGATGACGTGATCGTGTAATCCCAGACCTACGGGGAACACGTCACTCATCTAGCAGAGGTGTTTGAAGCTCTGGCCAAATACGGGATGAAGCTAAAACTATCAAAATGCCACCTGTTAAATCCAAGAGTACAGTACCTGGGACACATAGTCAGTGCCGAAGGCGTGGCCCTTGATCCAGACAAGGTAACATAGTAACATAGTAACATAGTTTTTAAGGTTGAAGGAAGACTTTAAGTCCATCTAGTTCAACCCATAGCCTAACATGTTGATCCAGAGGAAGACAAAAAAAAAACCATGTGGCAACACTAAGCTCCACATTGGGGGAAAAAATTCCTTCCTGACTCCAGATACGGCAATCAGACTAATTCCCTGGATCAACGCCCTATCAAAGAATCTAGTATGTATAACTGGTAATATTATAGTTTTCAAGAAAGGCATCCAGGCCCTTCTTAAATGTTAGTAGTGACTCACTCATTACAACAGCATGTGGCAGAGAGTTCCATAGTCTCACTGCTCTTACAGTAAAGAATCCACGTCTGTGATTATGATTAAACCTTCTTTCCTCCAGACGTAGAGGATGCCCCCCTTGTCCCAGTCTCAGGCCTAAGAGTAAAGAGATCATTAGAAAGGTCTCTGTACTGTCCCCTCATATACTTATACATTATTATAAGATCACCCCTAAGCCTTCGTTTTTTCAAGCTAAATAACCCCAAGTTTAATAACCTGTCTTGGTATTGCAGACCCCTTAGTCCTCTAATGACTTTTGTCGCTCTTCTCTGGACCCGCTCTAGTTCAGCTATGTCTTTCTTATACACCGGAGACCAGAATTGTACACAGTATTCTAAGTGTGGTCGCACTAGCGACTTGTATAGAGGTAAAATTATGTTCTCCTCATGAGCATCTATGCCTCTTTTAATGCATCCCATTATTTTATTTGCCTTTGCAGCAGCTGCCTGACACTGGCCACTAAATGTGAGTTTGTCATCTACCCATACACCCAGGTCTTTTTCAGTGACAGTTTTGCCCAGTGTTTTACAATTAAGCACATAATTATACCTTTTGTTTCCTCTGCCCAAGTGCATGACTTTACATTTATCCCCATTAAAGCGCATTTGCCATTTAGCAGCCCAAGCTTCTAGTTTACATAAATCCTCCTGTAATATAAAATTGTCCTCCTCTGTATTGATTACCCTGCAGAGTTTAGTGTCATCTGCAAATATTGAGATTCTACTCTGTATGCCCCCTACAAGGTCATTAATAAATATATTAAATAGAAGCGGGCCCAACACTGACCCCTGTGGTACCCCACTGTTAACTGTTCTGAGTGTGTTCCATTAATAACCACCCTTTGTTTCCTATCACTAAGCCAGTTCTTAACCCACTTACACATATTTTCCCTTATCCCCATTGCCCTCATTTTATGTATCAACCTTTTGTGTGGCACCGTATCAAAAGCTTTTGAAAAGTCCATATACACCACATCCACTGCATTTCTTTGGTCCAGTCCAGAACTTACTTCTTCATAGAAGCTTATCAGATTAGTTTGACAGGAACGGTCCCTCGTAAAACCATGTTGATAATGGGTCATGAGGTTATTTTTCTTCAGATACTCCAGTATAGCATCTCTTAGAAAACCCTCTAGGATTTTACCCACAGTAGAGGTTAAGCTTACTGGCCTATAATTTCCAAGTTCAGTTTTTGTCCCCTTTTTGAATATTGGCACCACATTTGCTATAACGCCAGTCCTGTGGTACAGACCCTGTTATTATGGAATCTTTGAATATTAAAAATAATGGTCTATCTATGACAGTACTTAATTCCTGCAGCACTCTGGGGTGTATCCCATCCGGGCCCGGGGATTTGTCAATTTTAGTGATTTTTAGACGATGCCGTACTTCCTCTTGGGTTAAGCAGGTGACATTTAATTGAGACTTTTTGTGTTATCACTGATCATATTGTCTGTCATGGGATTTTCTTGTGTAAATACTGTTGAAAAAAAGTCATTTAGCATATTGGCTTTTTCCTCATCCTCATCCACCATTTCACCCAGACTATTTTTAAAGGGGCCAACACCATCATTTTTAGTTTCTTACTATTTATGTAGTTAAAAAATATTTTGGGATTCTTTTTAATTTCTCTGGCAACGAGTCTCTCTGTCTCAATCTTTGCTGCCTTGATTTGCTTTTTACAAATGTTATTTAATTTTCTGTATTTATTTAATGCCTCATCACTACCTACTTGCTTTAATTCCCTAAATGCTTTCTTTTTGTCACATATTGCACTTCTTACCGCTTTATTTAGCCATAGTGGTTTCCTCCTATTTCTAGCATGCTTATTCCCATAGGGTATATATTGTGCGCAGGTCCTATTCAGGATGCTAATAAACATCTCCCATTTGTGTTGTGTACTTTTATGTCTCAGGACATCGTCCCAGTTTATTGCACTAAGATCATCTCTCAACCGTTGGAAATTTGACTTCCTGAAGTTTAGTGTCCTTGTAGCCCCTCTACTACACGTCTTAGTAAAGGATACTTGAAAGCTTATTACGTTATGATCACTATTACCCAAGTGACCTCCAACCCGTATATTTGATATGCGGTCCGGCCTGTTAGTTAATATTAGGTCCAGCAGTGCCCCCCTTCTTGTTGGGTCCTGAACCAGTTGTGAAAGGTAATTGTCTCTCATAGTTTTCAAAAACTTATTACCTTTGCTGGAACTGCAGGTTTCTGATCCCCAATGTATTTCAGGGTAGTTGAAGTCCCCCACAATAATGACTTCTCCCTGAGTCGCTGCTTCATCTATTTGCTTTATGAGGATATTCTCCTCCACTTCCATCATTGTTGGGGACTTATAACAAACCCCTATCACTAATTTATTATTTTTTCCCCCTCCCCTTATCTCCACCCACAGGGACTCTACATTTCCATTAGATTCACCTATATTATCACGCAGGATGGGTTTTAAGGATGATTTTACGTATAAACATACACCTCCTCCTCGCTTATGTGTACGGTCATTTCTGAACAGACAATAGCCCTGTAAATTAACAGCCCAGTCATGGCTCTCGTCCAGCCAAGTCTCCGAAATCCCCACCATGTCATAATTATTTTCCAACAAAATCAATTCTAATTCCTCCATTTTGTTGGTGAGACTTCTGGCATTAGTGTACATGCACTTTATGCATCTCTCTTTACCTCTATTCCTTCCTACTAGATTGACTGTTCTAACCCCACCCCCCATGCCACCCCCAATTTTATTACTTGTGCCCAGGTTACTATTTACACTATCTTCCCCTGCTATACAATGAATACCCTCCCCCCCAATCCCTAGTTTAAACACTCCTCCAACCTTCTAGCCATTTTCTCCCCCAAGCACAGCTGCACCCTCCCCATTGAGGTGCAGCCCGTCCCTAGCATAGAACCTGTAGCCAACAGAGAAGTCGGCCCAGTTCTCCAGGAACCCAAACCCCTCCTTCCTACACCTATTCCTGAGCCACTTATTTATCTCCCTAATCTCCCTTTGCCTCTCTGGTGTGGCACGTGGTACAGGCAGTATTTCAGAGAATACTACCTTGGAGGTCCTTGCCTTAAGCTTGCAGCCTAATTCCCTGAAATCATCTTTAAGGACCTTCCACCTACCTCTAACTTTGTCATTTGTGCCAATGTGCACCATGACCGCTGGGTCCTCACCAGCCCCTCCCAGTAATCTGTCAACCCGATCAGCGATGTGCCGGACTCGAGCGCCAGGTAGGCAGCACACTGTTCGACAATCTCTGTCTTTGTGACAGATTGCCCTCTCTATTCCCCTAATAATTGAGTCCCCCACTACCAGCACCTGTCTGGCCTGCCCTTCTCTCCTGTTTTCCCCCTTACTGGAGCAGCCACTCCTCTGGCTTTCAGAGGTCATGCCCTGCTGCAGCAGTGCTGTACCTGAACTCACACCCCCCTCATCTGCCAACATAGCAAATTTATTGGGGTGTGCCAGATCAGGGCTAGCCTCCCTGGCACCCTTCCCTCTACCCCGCCTTCTAACTGTCACCCAGCTGGCTACCTCACGGTCCTGCAGCTCCATACTACCATCCTCCCCCACATCTATCCCATTGAGCAGCTGTTCAGTGAGCAGCAGACTCCTTTCCATATTGTCTATGGATCTCAGCATTGTCAGTCGTTCATTTAGATCCAGTATCTGGGCTTCCAAATGCACAACGTACTCACATCTCACACAGCAGTATGCACCCTCGACCGGCTGGTCAAGGAATGCATACATGTGGCAAGATGTACACTGGATGGCATTGCCAATCATGGAGCTCATTTCCTAATGGGGATTGCACCAGACAGAAATGATAAGTAAAAAGAAATGCAAAGTATTAACAAAATACAACCAGCAATTCAGTAATTCCTCCCTTCCAAACTCCCTTAATCCAAAGTCACTGAATCACAAGTCACACACTTACTTCTGTCGCACTTGCGCTCTGTCACACTCAGCTCGCCACACTCGCTAGAAAATCAGATTTAAAGAGGTTTTTTTTTTTTTCCCCTTAGCAGAAAATCAGCCTACAGCTCAGTGTACTTCCAAAGGTGACAGCAATCAAGGAGTGGCCAGAACCCAAGACCTTAAAGGAAGTATATCAATTCCTGGGATGGGTGGGCTACTATAGGAGGTTCATAAGGAGTACACCAAGAAGGCTGCTCCCCTGCAAGACCTCCTAGTAGGCCAACCCACGAAGAGCAAGCCAAAGGATTCTCCGTGGAGATGGGGTAAGGAACAAGAGGAAGTGTTCTAGACGATGAAAGAAGCCCTGGCAGGAGAAATCCTTGCTTACCTGGACTACAACCTGCCATTCCTGCTGTACACGGACGCCAGCAATGTGGGACTCGGAGCCGTACTTTCCCAAAAGCAAGATGGCAAGAAAAGGGTAATCCCCTATGCCAGTAGTAAGCTGCACCCCACAGAGAGGAACCCAGAGAACTATAGTTCCTTCAAGCTGGAATTCCTGGCCTTGGTCTGGGCCGTCACAGAGAGGTCCAAACACTATCTGGCCTCTAGCAAATTTGCAGCATACACGGATAACTATCCGCTGACCCACCTGGAAACTTCGAAGTTGGGAGCCATGGAACAAAGATGGATGGCCAGATTGTCCAACTGCCAGTTCACCATCAAGTACTGGGCTGGGCACCAGAATGGAAACGCGGATGCCCTGTCAAGAATGCCTCATTTGTCAGAGGAGGGTGTAGATGAACACGAGCTGGAAGAAGTGGAGTTACCTGCCTTCCATCAACTAAGAGTAACCCAGTGCCAGCAAACCCCTCAAGATCTTTCTGCAAGAATGGTGAATCCGTTGCCCCACTTCGGTTGGAAAGAGGTGCAAGACAATGACCCTGCTGTCAGTCTAATAAAACAACTGATAACCCAGGAGTCAGCGAAGCTGCCTGAAAATCCCCAATCTGAAGCCAAACATCTGTGGAGCGAGCGGAGTAAGCTGTTAATATACCAAGGGAAGCTTTGTCGGAGATACATCAACCCAAGAACACACGAGATGGCCTGGCAAATCATCATGCCAAAATCAGAAATCCTTGTGGTCTTGAATGCCTATCACAACCAGACTGGTCACTTCGGGTGGAAGAAGCTAGAGATGCTACTGAGGGATAGGTTCTTTTGGGTCGGCATGCGGACATCCATTGAAAGATGGTGTAAAAACTGTAAACCATGCAGCCTGAGAATAAAGGACTTAGAGTCAGAAAGCACAGCTCCATCCCATAGTAACAAAACAACCTCTGGAAATAGTAGCCTTGGACCACGTAAAACTGACTCCAAATAAATCCGGCTACACATACGCGTTGGCCATGGTAGACCATTACTCGTGATTCTTAATGGTTGTCCCCGTAAAAGACTTGACAGCTGCCACAGCTGCTAAAACATTCCAAAATGTCTTCTGCAGACCATTGGGATACCCAGAACAGTTCCTAACAGACCAAGGATCAGCCTTCGAAGCGGAGATCTTCCAAGAGTTCTGCCATATGTATGGGTGCAAAAAGATCAGAACAACCCCAATGCCATCCATAAGCCAATGGACTCTGTGAGAAAATTAATCATATCATCATTGACATGCTGAAGATCTTACCCTTAGAAAAAAGAACTCAGTGGCCGGAGAAACTACCAGATTTGATTGACATGTACAACCACATTCCAGTAAGCTCTACAAACTGTACACCAGCTTACCTGATGAGAGCCCGTAGAGGAAAATTACCCGTAGACTTGGAACTCGGTGTAGTAGACCCCAAAGCAGATAACACCATTCCCAATTGAAATGCCCATCGCCTCGAACAATACAAAATTGTTCAAGCCTGTGTAGAGGATAACCTGGAGAAATCCTGTGAAAAACAAGAAAGGGACTATATATAACAAACATGCTCCAGCAGAACCAAAAATTTACAAATTTGCATATATCTGAGAGGAGGGAAGTGGCTACAATCTCCTCACGTACTTAGCTGTCTCCATAAGGTAGATAGCAAGTTCCCAGACCAGCAGAACCAATAACACCTGGAAGTATTGTTCTAAAGAGGAAAAGAGCCAAACACAAATTGCATGATCAGTGGAACAAGAACCCTACGTTCTATTAGATTCTGGACATGACAAAAGTAAAGTCTGCCTTATCAGTAAAAACGGTGGAAAAACCACTCAGACTGTATCCAGAAACCACATCAAAAAGTGTCCAACAGATTGGGAAAACCAAAATCCCTCCAATCAACCAATTCAAGAAACAGAACCAATTCAAGAACAAAGTCCATGTAAAGAACCAAAACAGAAGGTAATTAGAGATGGGCGAGTCCTAAAAGACTCGGAATCGCAAGACCCCAACGAGTCCGAGTCCAGGACTCGGGACTCGTTGCGAGTCCAGCGAGTCCAATGTTAATGAATAGGGAACCGAGTAATAGCGAATAATGACATTTACAACTCTCTGATGTGTCTCTGAAAGTGTGCGAGTCCAAACTCGCTGGTTTTTCTCTTATTTGGAGGCTTGGAGCCGATGATGCGAGGGAATCGATTCTCCAGCACACACCATGCTTTAAGGAAACAGGAAACGAGTCGCGCTGACAGGCGCACACACAGAGCAATCCATTCATCAGTGCAATCATGGCAGCAGGCCGTGGCACGATGAACACACTGCGTCTTATTCAACTTGTGGAGGCTCGTCCATTTCTATGGCTCCCTACAGATCCTGACTATGGGGATAAGACCCAAATTAATACAGCCTGGAGAGAGATCGCCCAAGAGATGTTCCCTGCGTTCCATCGGAGTGGCCATGAGGAACAGAGCAATCTGAGTAATTTAAATGAGTTCACACGTTATATATTGCATTTACTGTATATATACTCGTGTATAAGCCGACCCGTGTATAAGCCGACCCCCCTATTTTTGCCCCCAAAAACTGTGAAAACATATTGACCGCCATCCTGGTATACAGCGGCTATCACTGGTAGACAGCCCCCCAGCAGAGTATACACCTCCCCCTGCAGAGTATACAGGCCCCCAGATGGGTATACATGCCCCCATTTTGTGGTATACAGGCCCGAATTTCAAACTCCCGATTATATAAATAGATTATATATATATATTGTATACGTTTCAACCCCTTCCCTGGTTTATATAGATGATATAAGCTAAAAGTTTTGTAAATTAAGTATGTCAAGTTAAAAGTGAAGTCAGGGGGACGTTTTTTTCATGTGAACCATTGGTGTTATTGATCGTCTAGATTAGATGGGATGGGGGGGGTGGGTGGTAATAAGGGGGGGAAAAATTATGTATTATTATGGAATTAGCAAACAAAGTCACGTATTCCTTTATGTTATGTACGGTTGGTTATTCTTTAATAATAATAAAAAATATCTGATTAAGAATACACAGATACACAGAGTCTAAAAAGCGTGCAACTTAATGTTTGACCTATGTTTTTGTTTCCAAATGCAATGCATTCACCAAATTTTTTTTTACTTTACCCACAGAGAAGCTTACTACAGAGGGCGGCGTGCAGCTAACCCTCCACCTCCAAACAGAAGGCGGCGTGGAGAAAACCCACCACCACGGCCGCCGCCACCACCACCACCACCACCATCGCCGCCACCAGCGGCAGGGCCAGCACCACCACCGCCGCCACCAGCGGCAGGGCCAGCACCACCACCGCCGCCACCAGCGGCAGGGCCATCACCACCACCGACGTCGCCGCCACCACCACCACCATCGCCGCCACCAGCGGCAGGGCCAGCACCACCACCGCCGCCACCAGCGGCAGGGCCAGCACCACCACCGCCGCCACGAGCGCCAGGGCCAGCTTATGGTCAAATCCCGGGGTCACCTCATTCAAATTTAAAACAGAGTAATGCTGACTTTGCCCGCAGTATAATACCATTCATGGATAATATTCCATTTGACAGGCTACTGCGGGCAAGGTCAGCATTACAGATAGTGCTTGAAGCCTGTCAGCCCACTAATCACCCAGGTGAGGTTTTTGACTATTTGGATGGGTGGAAACTATTGGCCTCTAACAGGCTAGGCAGGCCCACACCCCGGGACAGCCATGTGCCACCCCACAGGGCTATACCTCATTTGCCTCACTGCCAGTGGCCACCTAACAGGGACCTACCAGCGTTCCCTACACCTGAGCAGAGGATCCACCCTCAAGGGTTCGCCCAGGCCATACATGGGGCCCTTGACCTTTTACAAGATGGACAGCCCACCTACCAGGACCTGTAGGGCTCCATTTGTTCTTTAATCCTTTAATTTTAAAAGGTTGTATTTTTGGGAAACTTACTCAACTTTTTTCACCACGTGACACTCCCTACTCTTGTGCACTTATATATTCTGGTACAATCTTACACCTTATAGAATTTATAAAAGATATTACCCCACTTTTATTCACTAGCTTATATACCATACTGGTGCCCTGTTGTTATCCAGTCAGTTACATTGCACTAATATTTTAAGAACCTATGTGCTTTTGTAAATACTTTATTTTTATTTTACATTTTTGTGTTATCTGGAGCAAAATGTTCAATTGCTCTGATTTTACTTTTCTTCTTTCTAGAAATGTATCCGCAAAATGGAAAAGCGGGTGATATTGGTTGGGGGTGTGTCCTTTCATATGGTCACAATGTCCAACCAGTGCTGCCATTTTGTTTTTGAAATACAGTTTTAAAAAACAGCTTTGTGTCTGTCTTTTTTCAAGGAATGGATGTGTAGTTTTTTTTGTGGGTGGGCTTAAAGTCATCATCATTATTATAATTATTATTTATTTATATAGCGCCGATAGGTTCCATGGCGCTTTACATGAGGATAAGGTAGACAAGGACAAGTACAATAAACATAGACAATAAGGTCATACAGGTACAAGAGTAGAGGACCCTGTACGCGTGGGCTCACATTCTACGAGGGGTGGGTGGGGATACAATAGGGTGGGGAAGGTGTCTGTCGTGGGGCGTGTAGCAGGGTCTCATGGCAGGTTGTAGGCCTGTCGGAAGAGGTGAGTCTTTAGGTGTCTCTTGAAGGTTCCCAGGGTAGGCGAGTGACTGATGAGGTGGGGCAGGGAGTTCCAGAGCATGGCGGATGACCGGGAGAAATCCTGTATGCGGTTGTGGGAAGAGGAGATGAGGGGGGAGTGTAGGACAAGTTCTTGGGATGAACGCAGGTTGCGTGAGGGATGGTATCGGGAGATCATGTCGGAGATGTATGGTGGGGATAGGTTGTGTAAGGCTTTGAATGTCATGGTCAGTGTTTTAAAGTGAGCTCTCTGTGGGGCGGAGGGGCCAGTGAAGGGCTTGGCAGAGGGGGTAGGCAGGGGAGTAGCGTGAGGACAGATGGATTAGTCGGGCAGCAGAATTTAGTATAGATTGGAGAGGTGCAAGAGAGTTGGCAGGGAGGCCTGTGCGAAGGAGGTTGCAGTAGTCAAGGCGGGAGATGATGAGGGCATTAATGAGTGTTTCAGCAGTGTCAGGATTGAGGAACGAGCGAATTGGTGAAATATTTTTGAGTTGGAGTCACAGGGACTTGGTTAGGGACTACAGGTGGGGCTTGAAGGAGAGGGAGGAGTCAAGGATTACCCCGAGACATTTGGCGTGGGGGACAGGGGAGAGAGAGCATCATTAGCAAGTACTTTACGGCCCGCATGGCGCATGAAGTCACCTTGGTTACTAAGTGTCAAATCATGACTCCACATACAACTGTTGCTGACAAATAAACAGTGCCTGTGTTTGGGGGGTTACTTAATGCCTCGCTATGGCAACAAGACTATGAACACACATGTGAGAGGCTGGGACGTCTACATGCTACACATCGCGTCTACGCGTTTTCTACGGAGCGTACAGTGGGACCCTTCACCAGGCTCCAGCAGGATGATAGTACAAGCAACGCCCACAATGCAGGCATAGGCTTGGTGCCTCGAAAAATTAGCCCAAGGGGCTGTTTGTCATTTTGGGTATAAATGCAGGCCTAAGGGCCATGATAAGCTTGTTAGCCTGGGTGTCTCAAAAAATTAGCCCAAGGGGCTGTTTGGCATTTTTGGTATAAATGCAGGCCTAAGGGCCATGATAAGCTTGTTAGCCAGGGTGTCTCCAAAACCATGATAAGCTTGTTAGCCTGGGTGGCTCCAAAAATTAGCCCAAGGGGCTGTTTGGCATTTTTGGTATAAATGCAGGCCTAAGGGCCATGATAAGCTTGTTAGCCAGGGTGTCTCCAAAACCATGATAAGCTTGTTAGCCTGGGTGGTTCCAAAAATTAGCCCAAGGGGCTGTTTGGCATTTTTGGTATAAATGCAGGCCTAAGGGCCATGATAAGCTTGTTAGCCAGGGTGTCTCCAAAACCATGATAAGCTTGTTAGCCTGGGTGTCTCAAAAAATTAGCCCAAGGGGCTGTTTGGCATTTTTGGTATAAATGCAGGCCTAAGGGCCATGATAAGCTTGTTAGCCAGGGTGTCTCCAAAACCATGATAAGCTTGTTAGCCTGGGTGGCTCCAAAAATTAGCCCAAGGGGCTGTTTGGCATTTTTGGTATAAATGCAGGCCTAAGGGCCATGATAAGCTTGTTAGCCAGGGTGTCTCCAAAACCATGATAAGCTTGTTAGCTTGGGTGGCTCCAAAAATTAGCCCAAAGGGCTTAATAAAGTCTATTTTTAAATAAAGCAGGGCGCTTGGCCCATAGCATATTATTGCTTGGACTAGGAGCATAGAACAAGCAACGCCCACTATGCAGGCATAGGCTTGGTGCCTCAAAAAATTAGCCCAAAGGGCTTAATAAAGTCTTTTTTTACATAAAGCAGGGCGCTTGGCCCATAGCATATTATTGCTTGGACTGGGTGCCTAATGAAATCAACAGAGCTAAGGGACATGTAATTAATTCCTGTCCAAAATGGGCATATTGTTAACAGCGCAATCTCCCAATCATATAAATTATGATTAGGTTAATCTAGGATTGTGTACTGTCGTCTGGAGGGCTTAGGAACTGTGATGATATCCAATCCTTGTTGAATTTAATTAGAGTGAGCCTGTCGGCATTTTCAGTGGTGAGGCGGGACCTTCTATCAGTGACTATACCCCCAGCGGCACTGAAAACACGCTCTGATGTCACACTAGCAGCTGGGCATGCCAGCACCTCCAAGGCATACAATGAGAGCTCATTCCAAGTGTGCAGCTTGGAAACCCAGTAATTAAAGGGTACAGAAGGGTCGGTTAGGAAGCTGGTACTGTCACTGAGATACTGCTGCACCATGTTGGACAATTGTTGTCTCCTACTCAAGGTGACCGTAGGCAAATTCCGTTCTTGATTGGAAGGTCTGTTGAACATCGCCCAGTTGGCGGACATCTTACCCCCACCTCTTCTTGTCATTGATGGCGTTTGTGTCCCAACCAAAGGCTGCTGTTGCAAAGAGCTGGTTCTTCGATGTATAGCGGATTCAGACGGTGATATTGCCAGCAAAATATCAAGAAGAACCCTCTTTACATTATCCATCGTTAAGCCCCTGGATGAGTGCGACAGCAGCGACTGAAATTTGTCTTTGTACCGTGGGTCCAAAAACGTTGACAACCAGTAGAGGTCGCTGTCATAGATGTGAATGACGCGTGGATCTTTGGAGACACATTGACACATTACTTCAGCCATGTGTGCTAAGCTGCAAAGACTCATCTCCTCGGTTACAACAGAATGAAGATCACTACGCGTCGTGGCCTCTAAATCGGTGTCCGCCTCCTCCTCTTCAGCCCACCCATGCTGTACCGACATAAACGTAGGGTTGGGAGTACCATCAGGGTTCACATCAGTACCAGAGAAAAATAAATCTTCTTCATCATCACCCTCATCACCATCTTCCTGAACCAATGTAGCCTGCTGATATTGGCTTGGCTGGCTAGGATCAACGATGTTCAATTCTGGCTCCATAGCCATCCGCTGTGCTCTCAAAGCATCTGTTTTGAGATTCATTAGGGATTCTTTGAGCAGGCAGAGCATGGGGATGGTGAGACTGATAATCGACTGATCCCCACTGACAAGTTTGGTGCAGTATTCGAAGTTATCCAGCAACTCGCAAAGGTCAGCGATCCAGACCCACTCGAAAGTACTGATGTGTGTGGTATGACTTCCGGGTTGACGGGCATGTTGCAGCTGATATTTCGCTATTGCCTTCTGCTGCTCATTAAACCTTGCCAACATATGGAAGGTGGAGTTCCATCGCGTAGGCATGTCGCAAATTAGCCTGTGTTTCGGCAAGTTAAATTGGATTTGAAGGGCTGAAAGACTTGCAGCTGCTGTGGACGAATGTCTAAAGTGGGCGCAAATTCGCCTCACCTTATCCAGTAGCTCAGATAACTCTGGGTATATTTTGAGGAATTTCTGAACTACCAGGTTCAGCACGTGAGCCATGCAAGGCACATGTACAAGTTTACCGTGCTTTATTGCCGCCACAAGGTTTGCACCATTATCGCTCACAACTAGACCTGGTTGTAGTTCCAGTGGGGCCAGCCACTCATCGGTCTGTTGCTTGAGACCTTTCCACAACTCAGTTGCAGTGTGACGTGTGTCACCTAGGCAGATAAACTTCAGAAGAGCCTGTTGTCGCCTTGCTGAAGCAGTACTGCAAAGCTCCCAACTCGGACGTGATGGTGCGGAGGCTCAGCAGTGGACAAGGAAGTTGCAGAAGCAGATTGTGCACTGGACATATATGATGAGGCAGACACCCGGAATGATGTTGGGCCCGCTATTCATGGAGTTGGTAGTATGTCAGATGGTACAGTTTTAGAAGTTGGGACACTCTCCACCAGGTTGATCCAGTGAGCCGTTAGTGAAATGTATCTGCCCTGTCCACAACTACTTGTCCACGTGTCCGTTGTTAGGTGGACTTTTGCGGTGACAGCATTTGTTAAAGCACGTTTTAAGTTGTTAACCACGTGCTGGTGTAACGCGGGAACGGCACTACGTGAGAAAAAGTAGCGGCTGGGTACAGAGTATCGTGGTGCTGCCCCAGCCATCAACTCCCGAAAAGACTCTGTACCCACAAGCCTAAACGGCAACATTTCCACAGCTAACAACTTTGCTATTTTCGCAGTCACTTTTTGGGAATATGGGTGTGTCGGTTGGAACTTCCGCTGTCTTTCATACAGCTGTGGCACAGACCAGGGGCGGAACTACCGTGGTGCAGCTGGTGCAGCTGCACCAGGGCCCCGACCAGCTAGGGGGCCCCTGGAGCTCCAGCGGCAGTTCCGTTCCCCTGACTGGCCCTGCGTGAGATCCCCCGGGGGCCCCGACACTTTGGGGCCAAACCCACTAAGCCCCGCCCCCATACCCCCCCCCCCCCCCGGGCGCTGTAGGGGGCCCGGACGCAAAGGGGGGAGCCCACTGGTCCCCTGAGCGTCCCCACATGTACTAGGGGGCATGGGCGTACCCAGCGTGGGGCAGAGGGGGGCCCCCAAGAGGCTGCCCCGGATGAGCGTGGCACTGTGCGCACCCGCCCTGGCAGCTACTGTAGTACTGTGAGGCTTTTTTTGTGCCGGTACGGCCGCCGCCGCCGCTTTCCCCCCACCCTCTTTGGGAGTGAAAGCACTGTCTCCCGGCCGAGTGCTGAGTGAGGGGTCAGACTCGGTGCTGCTGAGGGCGGACTCCAGAGGAGCGGGCGGGAGCCGGCGGCACAGTCTGTCAGCGGTGAACGGACGGCAGAGGAGAAGGAGACGAAGAGATGACAGCAGAAGAGAGCAGGTGGTGAGTGGCCCCAAGGAAAGAAAGTGCAGTGTGCTGTGCAGAGTGACAGTTTGTGCAATGTGTGTGTGTGTGCAATGTGTGTGTGTGTGCAATGTGTGTGTGTGTGTGTGCAATGTGTGTGTGTGTGTGCAGTGTGTGTGTGCAATGTGTGTGTGTGTGCAATGTGTGTGTGTGTGCAATGTGTGTGTGTGTGTGCAATGTGTGTGTGTGTGTGTGCAATGTGTGTGTGTGTGTGTGCAATGTGTGTGTGTGCAATGTGTGTGTGTGTGTGCAATGTGTGTGTGTGCAATGTGTGTGTGTGTGCAATGTGTGTGTGTGTGTGCAATGTGTGTGTGTGCAATGTGTGTGCAATGTGTGTGTGTGCAATGTGTGTGTGTGTGTGTGCAATGTGTGTGTGCAATGTGTGTGTGTGTGCAATGTGTGTGTGCAATGTGTGTGTGTGCGCAATGTGTGTGTGTGTGTGTGTGCGCAATGTGTGTGCGTGCAATGCTACACAGTGCACGCTGCAGTGCCGGCCCCGGAGCAGAAGAGCCTGTGCAGCTGCCCTGTGGACTGTGGGGGGCTGGAGGCAGAGACAGAGCAGCCGGAGGATCACAGTGAGTGTAAAATAAATGTAATGTAAATAAAGATAAAGTTGGCTGCACTGTGCTTGTGATGGAGGCCTCCAGCCTCTGTCCTCCTGTGCTCACCCCTCCAGCCTCTGTCCTCCTGCCCTCACCCCTCCAGCCTCCGTCCTCCTGCCCTCACCCCTCCAGCCTCCGTCCTCCTGCCCTCACCCCTCCAGCCCCTGTCCTCCTGCCCTCACCCCTCCAGCCTCCGTCATCCTGCCCTCACCCCTCCAGCCTCCGTCCTCCTGCGCTCACCCCCCAGCCTTCATCCTGGTCTAACCGCCTGCCCACCATATACTGTGCTGCTAACCACTGAGCCATCATACTTTGCTAACCACAGAGACATCGTGCAGTGCTAACCACTGAGCCACCGTACAGTGCTAACCACTGAGCCACTATTCAGTGCTAACCACTGAGCCACCGTATACAGTGCTAACCACTGAGCCACCGTATACAGTGCTAACCACTGAGCCACCATATACAGTGCTAACCACTGAGCCGAGCCACCGTATACAGTGCTAACCACTGAGCCACCATATACAGTGCTAACCACTGAGCCACCGTATACAGTGCTAACCACTGAGCCACCGTATACAGTGCTAACCACTGAGCCACCGTACTGCGAGTGTATGCCCCTGCGAGTGTATGCCCCTGTGCGTGTATGCCTCCCCCCTGAAAATAAGACAGGGTGCAACGTTCAGAGCAAATATATTAAATATATTAATCTCGCCCGGCCCCTGACGGCAGCCTGCCCATGTCATATACAGCCCCCGGCCCCCATAGGGCTCCCCAGTGGAGCAATAAGTCTGATGGGCACAGGTGCGCAATGTAGGCCCCCCACCTTCCGCGTGCACGTTGGTCAGATGTATGGGCCCCGTGTAACATTCTAAATCCTATACTCACAAATTGACTCCTCTCCCCCTTCATTATGTATTAATGTCCCTTATCCTGTTGTATATGGTCCTCTTCCTGGAATATGGCCTTTATCGTGGTATATATGTCCCCCATCATGGTTTATATGGTCCTCCTCCTCAGCCACCATAGTCCTCCAATTATTATAATGCTTCCCCACATTCCTTCATACATTACAATGTATTCCCATAGTCCTCTATGTATTATAATTCACCCCATAGCCCCCCATTCATAAGGTACCCCCATAGTCATCCAATTATCATAATGCAACCCCACTATCTAGTAACCCCTCTATATAGTATAATGTAGCCTCATATGCCTCCATACATTATAATGCACCTCCATACAGTATAATGCACTCCTATAGTTCTCCATATAGTATAATTCACCCCCATAATTCTCCATATAGTATAATTCACCCATAGTCCTCTATACAGTATAATGCACCATCAATAGTCCCCCATGTAGTATAATGCACCCCCATAGTTCTCCATATAGCCCTCCATACAGTCTAATGCACCCTCACAGTCCTGTGTTTAGCATAGTACAGCCTTCCGTATAGCACAGTACAGCCTCATAATTCTCCATACAGTATAATGCAGCCACGGTGAGCCACCCCCTTTCCCCACCCCCATACTCCTCTGGCCAGCGTGTACTCCTTAAAAAAAATCTGTACTTGCATCTCATGGTTCCACCGCAGCTTCCCAAAATTGAAGATACAGGAGGAGGTCGTGACGCCGAGCGTTGCACAGTGGAACGCATAAAAGCAGGAAGTGCCGCCTAGTCCACACTAGGAGAAGGTAGTGCTTCCTGCTTTTTATGCGTTCCACTGTGCAATGCACGGCATAACCCCTGTGGTAAGAGGAAGCGCAGGGGGGCGGCAGTGGATAGCAGGAGGCTCAGTGAAACACACGGGGCCCTTAGCGGCCCGTGTGCTGCTGCGCAGTGATGATACAAGAAGCGGGCGCAACCTGAACGACCATGGCTTGCCCCCCCCCCCTAGTTTTGATCCTGGGTACACCCATGCTAGGGGGCCCCTGACCGCTGGCCCCACACGCTATCCTCGGGGCCCCCTTACTGCTGCCTCCCCCCTCTCTCCATTACCGGCAGTCGCGCTGATCTGCCTGTCACGTGGGCTGTAGCCGGCGCCGCTCTATTTCCTGTATCGCGCCGGCTGCAGCATCACACCACATGACAGGCTGCGGCGCGCTCAGCGCGACTGCCTGTCGGTAATGGAGGGGGACGCAGCACTAAAGGAGGCAGCGGTAAGGGGGCCCCGAGGATAGCGTGTGGGGGGCAGCCGTCAGGGACCCCCTTGAAAGACGTGGGGGTGCTCAGGGGCCAATTAGTGTGGGGGCAGCTCTCATGGGCCTCCCCCAGGATGAGTGTGGGGGAAGCTCTCAGCTCTCATGGGCCCCTGAGGCTGAGGTGTGGGGGCAGCACTCAGGGGCCCCTGAAGCTGAGGTGTGGGGGCAGCACTCAGGGGCCCCTGAGGCTGAGGTGTGGGGGCAGCACTCAGGGGCCCCTGAGGCTGAGGTGTGGGGGCAGCTCTCAGGGCCCCTGAGGTGTGGGGGCAGCACTCAGGGACCCACCAGAGCCCCCTGGTGGTGCTGGGCCCCCCTGGTGGTGCTGGGCCCCTCTACTGGTCCTGGGCCCCTCTACTGGTCCTGAGCCCCTCTGGTGCTGCCGGGCCCCCCTGGTGGTGCCTGGTGCTGCCGGGCCCCCCTAGTGGTGCCTGGTGCTGCCGGGCCCCCCTGGTGGTGCCTGGTGCTGCCGGGCCCCCCTGTTGCTTCCGGGCCCGGCTGTTGTTTCCACCTGTTTTTGAAACTCCCGTCTCCTGTGGTACTCTGACGTATGGTTTCTGGGCAGTGTGTTGGGTGCTGGGAGTTGTAGTTCTCCTGGGCGGGCTCAATGTTCTCCCGCCGCCTGTCTGTGGTTATTGTGCCTCTTCTGGGATGTCCTCAGCTCCGTGCTGTGTACAGTGTACCACCATGTCCCCAGCTCCGTGCTGTGCACAGTGTACCGCCATGTCTTCATCTTCGTGCTGTGCATAGACAGTGTACCGTACACTGTCTGTGCACAGCACGGAGCTGGGGACTTGGTGGTACACTGTCTTCCGCCGCCTTAAAATCGGTCTGTTTCTCATCCAGGAGAGTCGGATGAGTGACATCCGTTTTTTGGTCTGTTTGGAAACTGCTGTGCGAGTGGCCAACATTTTTCTCAGATTCTCAGATCACATCCGTGTGCAATCAATCTGTTCTTTCCTCAGCAGCTATTACTGTAGAATCATTTACAGGAACATTTTACAGTGTTCTAAGCTATAGAATGATAATGTATCCGTGAAAAAAACGATGCCTCTCGGATGGTTCGTGTGCTGTCAGTGTGCGGTATGTGATTTTGTCGGACCCATAGACTTGCATTAGTGAGTCACATACTGTCGCAGCATGTTGCAACTTTTTTCTCATCCTGAATCTGGATGAGAAAAAAGCGTCCGACACTCACCAATGTGCTCTCAGAGATTGATTGCAATGTGAGAAAATCACACATTTCACTCATCAGAGTTTCACCCCAGTGTGTCCGTACCCTAATACTAAAATCCATATAGTAATCCTACTGGTGTGGGGAGGGTTTATGGCTCAGTTATTACACTCCATACTTCATGGTATGAGGGGTTTATGGCTCAGTTTGTACACTCCATACTTCTTGTTATTAACCAGTTAATGCTCTCTTGTCCACCGCACTGCAGTGTCAAAAAAGGACGACAGCGAGACAGACAGCAACATGGCATCAGAGAGCCCCTGACCTCGAAATAGAAGATCCTCAGATCCCGGTATTGTGACATAATATTAAGAATAAAGGTTTTTTGCATTTATATTACATTATGAACTCCACAGCACGGCAGCGAAAATTGCTCCGGCCCCGGGCCCTCCTTCACTCCTGCTTGTTGCCATACACTGGGGTTGTGCAGAGGTGGCAATTGCACCCCTTCTCTTTGTGTTTTAGTATAGTAGTTATATTTTTGTATATAAGGGCAGACAGTGTATGCTATATACACTTCCAGATTATCAACAACCAAAGTGGCGGCAAATTTTCGACCGCCCAGGGCGCCACAAACAGTTGCTACGCCGCTGGCTGTGCTGCACACCCGCGGCACTATTCTGGCACTGAGATCCAGGAGGGGGGGCCCCAAAAAATTTCTTGCACCAGGGCCCACTACAGTCTGGGTCCGCCCCTGGCACAGACAACTGCACGTTTGGACCAGACTGACAAGAGGATTGACTACTGTCATGTCTGTCTTGTAAAGCACCTTGGGAGGAGTACGCTTGAGCAGGAGCTGATGCCTGAACACTTGCTGGTGAAGGATGGATCTGAGGTGGCCTGGAAGTGTTGGGATCAGAAGGCACTGATTTTGAACCCTGATAGGGCGCCCACTGAATTGGGTGCTTAAGAGACATATGCTTGCGCATACTGCTGGTGCTCTGGTTTCCTTTTACCGTGCCTCTGCTTAGCCTTGCCTGGCACATCTTACAGATAACCATATTTGGTACTGTTGGACTATCCTTAAAAAATTGCCACACACTGGCTGTTCGTCCTTTATTTTTAATTGGAGGAAGAGGAGGATGACTCTGTTCAACACCAACTGTGGACACATTTTGGGCAACTGTGTTTGCAGTTTGTGCAACAGTTGGTACAGTTTGTGCCACAGTTGACGCTATTTGGGCAACTGTTCTCACAGTTTGTGTTCTGGAGACAGTACGCCTTGGTGATTTTGCCAGTGGTACATAGCCACTTTCGTCCTCCTGGCTGCTCTCTTGGCTATGCAATTCAGCAATCCAGGTAGGATCTGTGGTGTCATCATCCACCCCTTCCTGTTCAAAGGATTCTGGATAAACTGACTGAGCTGGCTGGCCAGATGAGATGTGTGTCTCATCATCCTCATCATCATCCACCTCCTGAGATACTGTTTGCATTTCGTGAAAGTGTCTTTCTTCAGGACGAGGTGCTTCCAAACTTTGGCCATGAGTAGACATTTCGTCTACTTCAAGTATCTCGTCAGGCAGTGACAAAGAAACCCCTTGATAAGAACCGAATAAGTCATCGGAGTGACCAAGGTCGAGATCCAAATTTTCCTCTGGCTGCCGATGGGTTGAGGCAATAGGAAGACTTTGAGGATTGGATGGCGCTGCATTGTCTGTAGCGACACTAGAATGTCTTGGCACGGATGATTGTGTACTGCAAGAACCAGTGGTCGAGGGCGTCTGAGCCATCCAAGATGTTATCTTGTCATGCTCTTCCGGCCTCAACACACGTTTTTTTTGAGTACTGGGATTTCTAGGTAGAAAAAAGGATGTTCTATCAATCCTAGGCTGTGTACTTGTACCAGTGCCTTCTTGGGCAAGACTGCTGCGGCCACGACCTCGTCCCTGTCCCTTTGCAACATCCTTTTTGGTAATTGTTTTTTTTTGAGACATTGTTGACGAATGCACAGTCCCCGAGTTGGAGTTAGGTGTTGCTGTATGCGTCACTTGCTGGCGGGGTAAGTGTGCGCGCTCACACTTGGCAGTGAAGCCGCACACTACACTCCCTAAAAAAATTGGTTTTAAGTGCGCGCAGCCACCGAGATGTGGTTTGGTGTTGCTGTATGCGTCACTTGCTGGCGGGGTAAGTGTGCGCGCTCACACTTGGCAGTGAAGCCGCACACTACACTCCCTAAAAAAATTGGTTTTAAGTGCGCGCAGCCACCGAGATGTGGTTTGGTGTTGCTGTATGCGTCACTTGCTGGCGGGGTAAGTGTGCGCGCTCACACTTGGCAATGAAGCCGCACACTACACTCCCTAAAAAATTGGTTTTAAGTGCGCGCAGCCACCGAGATGTGGTTTGGTGTTGCTGTATGCGTCACTTGCTGGCGGGGTAAGTGTGCGCGCTCACACTTGGCAGCGAAGCCGCACACTACACTCCCTAAAAAAATTGGTTTTAAGTGCGCGCAGCCACCGAGATGTGGTTTGGTGTTGCTGTATGCGTCACTTGCTGGCGGGGTAAGTGTGCGCGCTCACACTTGGCAGTGAAGCCGCACACTACACTCCCTAAAAAAATTGGTTTTAAGTGCGCACAGCCACCGAGATGTGGTTTGGTGTTGCTGTATGCGTCACCTGCTGGCGGGGTAAGTGTGCGCGCTCACACTTGGCAGTGAAGCCGCACACTACACTCCCTAAAAAAATTGGTTTTAAGTGCGCGCAGCCACCGAGATGTGGTTTGGTGTTGCTGTATGCGTCACTTGCTGGCGGGGTAAGTGTGCGCGCTCACACTTGGCAGTGAAGCCGCACACTACACTCCCTAAAAAAAATTGGTTTTAAGTGCGCACAGCCACCGAAATGTGGTTTGGTGTTGCTGTATGCGTCACTTGCTGGCGGGGTAAGTGTGCGCGCTCACACTTGGCAGTGAAGCCGCACACTACACTCCCTAAAAAAATTGGTTTTAAGTGCGCACAGCCACCGAGATGTGGTTTGGTGTTGCTGTATGCGTCACTTGCTGGCGGGGTAAGTGTGCGCACTCACAATTGGCAGTGAAGCCGCACACTACACTCCCTAAAAAAATTGGTTTTAAGTGCGCGCAGCCACCGAGATGTGGTTTGGTGTTGCTGTATGCGTCACTTGCTGGCGGGGTAAGTGTGCGCGCTCACACTTGGCAGTGAAGCCGCACACTACACTCCCTAAAAAAATTGGTTTTAAGTGCGCACAGCCACCGAGATGTGGTTTGGTGTTGCTGTATCCGTCACTTGCTGGCGGGGTAAGTGTGCGCGCTCACACTTGGCAGTGAAGCCGCACACTACACTCCCTAAGGTGGTGTACGTGCTATTTAAAGGTAGGAGAGCAGCAACGCACTGGTCTGCCACAGAAAAAATAACGCTCTATTGGTTATTAGGAACAAAAATCGATCTGGTGCAAAAACAAAAAGGAAACAGCACCTCAGCTAAGCCTCTGACTGCAGCTGTTAGCAAAGCTGAGTGAGTACGCTAAGCTATGAGGTCCGTCCTGTGTGCACTGTAAGGCTTCTCCTTCCTTCCCTCCCTGCCTGCCTGCCTGCCTGCCTACACAGCACTACTCTGTCCTCCTCCTGGTAGCTCTCAGAAGAGCTGTTTGGGTTAATATAAGGAATCTTCCCTACACTGACAATCCCTGATCTGCTCCAGCATATATCTCTCTCTCCCTATACTAGGTCAGATCGTCTCAGGAATGTGGCCAAAATGGCGGGGACAAGCCTTATATATACTGCCTTGCCTGTCATACATGACATAGGCATCACGATGGACAGCAGCCAATCAAAGTCCTGCCACAACCAACTTTGCTATGGCATTACTGACTATGATTGGCTATCTTCACAAGTTTTCTGACCTAACACGCACGCTGTGCTGACTCGGAACATAACAGATTCTGTATTCAAGAGTCCGACTCCCGAATACAGTATACAGGACTCGGAATCGTAGACTCGTAGGACTCGGAATCCTAGACTCGCTCAGACTCGCTGCTGACAGCGGGTATCTGTGAAGAGTCAAGCTTATTGCCATTGACTTCCATTGGACTCGTCACTGTGCGAGTCCAAGCTGGGAGATTCGCCGAGTAACGAGTCCTGCGAGTACCTTCAGAATCGCCGAGTCCCGAGTCCTAGAGAGTAGACTCGCCCATCCCTAAAGGTAATCCTTACTATCTTAGGAGAATTCCCAGAAGATTGGCCTCAACAAGATGGAGCCATCATAGTGCCAGTGCTGAATTTCTACCAGCCCAATGAAGTGGTACAAAGGAATCAGGAAGAAATACCCGTTGCTAGAGAATCTGAGGATGCTGGAATCGGTACACCTGCTAGCCCCGTAGTGAGACTAGGGCAGCGCAGACGCTTACCTGACATACCTGCACCAAGCCCTTCACTAGAAACCTCACCTGAGACAGTGACACCTGTAGTGCGTAAATCACACAGAAGCACACAAGGTCAACCCCGTCTAGCTATGGAGAGTGGGCACAGTAAAGTCAGAGGTAGAAAAGACTAAAAGTTAACATGTAAATAGTCATTATAAAGTAAGAATGGAAATAGTGTTCAAAAGGTGAAGAGTAGGCAAAAGCCAGGTACACAACACCAAAGGAGGGGAGTTGGTGTAAGGAGCTGTCTGGGGAGAGTAAAAACTTGGCCAAGAGGTGACCCCAGGGCCAGGAGGCCTACAGCACTTTTGACCGTGAGAGGCCCCAATAGTACCTAGGACTCCTACGCCGAAAACACCCGTTGTTGTGTATTTTGAACTGTTGAGCCTACAGAGACTTTACCTGTAAGGACTTATTGAACTTTGAACTGAACTTTCTCACTTTGAACTTTTACAATGAAAAGGAATACAGTTTACAGGACTAACGTTACTAGATAAATATCCGCTGCACACCAACATCAAAAATTCTAGCGAGAAAAAAGCTAATGGCTGACATGTATTAATGCACAGTGTGAACTGGAGCAAAAGGCACAGTAGAAAACTACTCAAAGTTTATGTAAGGAACTAGCTGTGAGCCCGATGCTATTGCATCGGGATTCTAGAATCTGTGTATAGTTTACTCAGTATATTTCAAATATGGCGGCATAGCGGCCGCCGCTATTCCGATTGTTCGGCGCGCTGTATGGCGCCATACTTCAAATACATGGAATATTTTGAGTTTCACATTTACCGCTGTAAGTGAGGCGCTATTCTCATTGGTCGCTGTGTGCTGCCGGCGACCAATGAGAATAGCGCCTCACTTTCATCGGTAAATGTGAAACTCGAAGTCGTCCATTATATGTCTATGGGAAGTGAGGCGCTATTCTCATTGGTCGCCGTCAGCACACAGCGACCAATGAGAATAGCGCCTCACTTCCCAATCAGCATAGCGCCTCACTTTCATCGGTAAATGTGAAACTCGAAGTCGTCCATTATATCTCTATGGGAAGTGAGGCGCTATCCTGATTGGTCGCCGGCAGCACACAGCGACCAATAAGAATAGCGCCTCACTTGCCATAGAGATATAATGGACGACTTTGAGTTTCAAATTTACGGCTGAAAGTGAGGCGCTATTCTGATTGGTCGCCGGCAGCACACAGCGACCAATGAGAATAGCGCCTCACTTCCCATAGAGATATAATGGACGACTTTGAGTTTCAAATTTACCGCTGAAAGTGAGGCGCTTTGCTGATTGATTGCTGTGTGGTGCGCCGACCAATCAGCATAGCGCCTCACTTCCCATAGGGATGCATAGCGGTGTTTAGAGGAATTTATGGCCGGGCCCTTGGTTCTATTTTCGGGCACGGCGCTCGGTGCTTGTCGGTCGTCGCCGGGGCAGGAGCCCCTGCAACGGCTCGCAATGGCCGCTTCACCATAGATAGATATAGATAGATATAGATTGATATAGATATATAGATATATATAGATATAGATAGATAGATATAGATTGATAGATAGAGAGATATAGATAGATAGATAGATGATAGATAGATAGATAGATAGATAGATAGATAGATACAAAAAAGAAAAAAAAAACTGCACAGCACTCACAGACAATGTGAACTGGTGCCAGCAGGGATGCTGGGTCAATATACTAGAAAAAAAAACCTTGCAGCACTCAGCTACTACCAATTACCGTATATACTCGTGTATAAGCCGACTTTTTCAGCCCAAAAATTGGGCTGAAAAGTCCCCCCTCGGCTTATACACGAGTATATAGTGTGTGCTGAGTGTGACGGGGACTGGGGCTCTGACTGGGGGCAGGAGGAGGCAGGAGGGGGCTGCAGTGACACCGCGCGGTCACGTGGGCCCGCCTCATTAATATGCACGCATGCCCCTGTCCATCCCCGGCAAGGGGATGCAGTGCATATTGCCCCACACAGCCCCCGGCGGCCCCCGGCAGTGGTATACAGCCCCCCCGCCTAGTACCGGGCCCCCATGCTGCGGCACAGCATAC